>BQNB010094922.1:0-26000 GCA_026074375.1 Tanacetum coccineum
TAACTTAAATGAGGATACTAGCTAGATACTCCCTAGTAAATATATTAAAACTTACTCCCTCAATTAAATTAAAATGTCCTCATTTAATTGTTCACTACTAAATATAAATTAAGTAGTTTGATCAAGTTTACTATATTGCTCTTTTTTGCAATTATTATTACAAACTTTAGAGAAGACTTTAATTAATTATCTAAGAGTAAAACAGTTATTCTACTAAAAAGTAAAAAAAAAACAGTAATAAATGCACTTTTATTAAAATGTGTGTTTTTTGTTGAGGGACAATAATTTTGGAACGGATGAATTATATAAAACTTGATATTGATCTTGTTTTATAAACATATGGTATGAAGATATTCATAGTCTTGCATGTATTATTATTATGTTACAAAGCTGTAAAAGTTTTATATATAGTACACATAAGTTTATAATATCAAAAGTTTATAAATTAATGATTATGCAATTTTATTAGATTTAAGTTCATTTGGATACCAAGAGACTAATCACCACCCTCCATCTCCATCTTGATCTAATGGATGCGATTAAATCCAAAACTCATTTTCATCTTTTTTTAAAACTTAAATATCTCTTAAACCGTTAATCGTTAAGGGAAAAAATATACTATCACGACGAGCATTTAATTATCTTTTTTATAGATATCTACTTTAATATACTTTCGACAAATTTTTCTTTTCGTTTTTTTCACATTATTTTTACGTTTTTTCATCTTTTTTTTTCGTTGTTGAAATTTGCATGAGAAATCACATGTGATTAAACACTAATAAAATCACATGTGATATTAGTGTTAAATCACATATGATATTACTGATAAAATCACATATGCTAAAATCACATGCAATATTAGTGTTAAATCATATACGATATGTAATTCCAATGTAATTCGATGTTAGTGTTAAATCATATGTGATTTCATACGAATATTCAAATTAGTGTTTTATCACATATGATATTTTCAGGCAAGTTTCAACAACGAAAATGAACGTAAACAAAGTGAAAAACAAAAAAAAAGTGAAAAAAATGATTTTTTTTGTCGAAAGTATATCAAAGTAGATATCTATATAAAGATAATAAAATGGCCGTCGTGATGATATTTTTTTTTGCTTAACGATTAACGGTTTAGGAGATATTTAAGTTTTAAATAATAGGTGAAATATTTTTAAATGCTTTTAATCTTAGCCATTGATTTCTTTTTAGATGGATGGTGAGGATGAGTCCATGGTATTCAAACCAATATTTTAAAAACCGGTTCGACCGGTTGAACAGGGAACCAGAGTTAGTCGACCCGGGTCAAACCGCCAGATCAAAACCGTCCAGTTTTGCACTTATCAAATGAAAAGAAAGAGAACAGTGTAACATTAGATTATGTCACTGGATTTGTTAGATGTATCACTGAACCTTGGCATAGATAGTAGTTAAAAAAGGTTTTTTCGATAGAACAACAACATGTTGGTTTTAAAATGAGATCTGTCTCTGTGAGAACTTTTTGTTTTTTTGAGAAATTTACATGATGGTGGTTGAAGAATATGCAAAGGTGGGTTGGGATGATGACTGGTGACAAAATGATCAAAGGGAATATAAAGAAATGTTTACTAGTATGAATGTGTACTAAAAGGTGCGCCATGGCGACGCCAAGGCATCGCTAAGGCATGAGGCGTGGCCTCCACGTTACGAAATAGACCAAGGGGTCGACTCTAGGTGTCACACCCCGTCAGTGGCGGAAACACGGGATGCGACGATACCATTCATCGTACAAGATACAAGATCATACACTTTACAATTTACAATCATAAAACTTGAGTTTACTTACATTTTACAAGTTAAAACTTGACATACTACAATTATCAAAACCATCTCAACCCAGTCCCTGTGGGTTACATCTTTTCTCTTCTAGTACCATTCACATACCTTTGATTTGACACACCTAAAAATGATACTCGAAACAACGTCAAACAATTAATGTTGGTGAAGCTCGGTAGGTTTTGACCTTAAACCCAAAAGATGTGTCAAAATTATCAACAGTGGACAATAGTGCATATGACATTGAAAATATGCCAACAATCCAAGACATACAATCCAGTGCAAGTCAATCACCATATGTCACTTACGCACCTAAAGGGCCTACCAGCTGGAGCAATTTTATTAGGGCAGGACCTCACACAAACTGGGTAGGCGTACCCATCCGCTCCCAAAATCACACAATACTCGGTAGGCCGTACCCATCCCGTCCCATAATCTTACAACACTAGGTAGGACACCCATGCCGATCCAAACAATCATGCATATATTCCATAACAGTCATAAGCACAATCATTCCCAAAAAATAAAACCACATTTTCGCACATTTCAATTCAAAACATTTAAAAAACACATTTGAGTATCATTTTCCCCCAACGGAAAAATAGTAAAAAGTTGGCTACGAGAACTCACCTCAATCAGCAATCAAAAGAAACCGCACAATCTCTATAACGCAAAGCATAAACATCTCTAAAACTCACGCAAGGCGCACAATCAAACCCGGCAACGACCTAATAGATACTCACTTTATCAATACTCGTACAAAATTATCTTATTTTACAAGTGTTCGCCTTAACTCACGTAAAATCCTCATTTATATCGTTCCAAACTCGTTATCACAAACCTTTAATTCGTTACAAAAACCATTATTTTATTACCAAGACTTTATCTTTATCTCATATTATGGTTGTGTGGTAATTACGCGAAAACAACTCAAAAACACTTGGGCAAAGTACGATATCAATACAATATAGCTCAAACACCTCAAATTGTTGAACGATACAATCGACCAAAATACTCCGCGGAAATCTGACAAAAAGAATTGAGTAGAAACTCACAAACCGAAATAAATAATCCACATCTCTGAAATCCATACGTTATATATATATATATGGAGTTAGGATCAAATTAGAAGTTTTCTTAAAATAAGAAGGATAAGAAGAAACTATAACCGCATATTTGAGATGCATCGACTTAAATTAGATGCATCTCTATAATCTTAGATGTATTATAATGCATCATAATGTGTTTTCTAGCTTTTAATTAGATGCATATACGTATATTAGATACGTTTCATGATTTCTCTCGTTTTTTGTTCCTCTATATGTGCCAAAATCATGAAAATCAATCTGCACCATCTACACATCAAATTAACTTTCAAAACTTAAAATGATGCATCTAAATGAATAAAAATGCATCTAATGTAAGCCGTTGCATCTCAAATATGTGGTTTTAGTCACTTCTCACTTCTTATTTTAATTTACTTCTCACTGGATCCTTACTCTCTCTCTCTCTCTCTCTCTCTATATATATATATATATATAGGGGCACGTTCTATATATATCTATATATTATACTATATGATATAAAATATACATAGGGGCACGTTTAAATGAGAAGGCTAATTTGTGTGAGAAGAAAAGAAGTGATCCTAGCCCTCCATTAACCCATCCCTTTTCTAGATCTAACGACCAAGATTGATCTGCAATTTACACTAAATTTACTAATAAGGGTATTTTTGTCATTACAACCCGTTACTAAGACATATATAATGAAAAACACACACACAATCTACAGTTCCAAGGTGAAAACACAGACAATATTGTAACGCCCCGACCCAAAAGGGTAGAAGTATTACAGATATGGTGTGACATCAAAAGCATACACAATCATAACACAAGCATAAACAGCGGAAGTCTTAAATAAATAACCAAAGGATAATAAGTCAACATGACTTAAGGTACATAAGTTCTTCAAAAGATAGACATATCCAAACGAAATAACAAATGTCTTGAAAGAAACAATTCATATATCAAAACTAAGATCTCTAGGGTAAGTCCACACTCAGCACTCATATCCCGAAAAGCAACCCCAGCTTCTAGCTTAGATACCTGCCGCAGGAAAAGAAAGTGCGGCTGAGCTTACAAAGCCCAGTGAACAGATATATATAATCGAATGCAAAAGATAACGGAAAATCAAAGGATACAATATAAGGTAAAACAAATCAGAAGATCAATCATAGTGTAAGGTAAGATGAATCAGAAACACGAATCAAGTCCAATTACCAAGCCCAAACAAATCATATCATAGTAACCATGGAGTCGCGAGCTCCAAAATTGTGAAAGACGTGGATTGCACCCAAACATCAGTCACCAAATATCCAAATATCATAAGGTCATAATCCATCGAATACAAAACAAATCTAGGATGCATCCATACGCCCCTTAAACAAATAATAATCTTCATAATGCGCATATAATATCAAATGGGGGACGGCGTGAGAAATCACTCACTCACACATGAGTCATGCCAAAGGTGCATCAATGACACGGCCATGTTACCTTCATGGCTAGGAAACAAATAGTGGCTTGGTTCTCAAACTGAAGGGTTCAAAGCAAAGTCATATCAAAGTTCATTTCAAAGGGATCATAGCAAAGGTTCAATGCCAAAGGTTCAAATATCAAAGGTTCAAATATCAAAGGTAGTGCGCTATCGTCAACAACTATCTCTTGTATGCGCTTGTGTCTTCACATCTTTATCCTGGTCAACATATTGTTATAAATGTATTTGTTCAAGAACAAATTAAAAAAATTTTGGGGGGGGTGGGGGGGGGGGGGGGGGGGGCATCTCCACATCCTTTACAAACATATCTAACGAACCGCGAACTACTAAATTTGTTCACGTGATTTCAAATTTTATTTAATCCTTAAAAATCATCTTGCAAAATAAATTGAAACAAATTCACATGCAACCGATTAAAAACTTTCATAATTAAAGTAAGCTGGAACAATGTTGTTTGGTTCTCCCAATGTAATGCCAAACAGGCATTTATCCTTTGGATGGCTGTTCAGAAGAAACTTCTAACTCAAGATAGAATGCATTGGATTCAGGGGAATGACTTGAAATGCGCCTTATGCAATAAATGTAGTGACAGCCATGGCCATTTATTTTTTGAATACAAGTACTCTAAGAAGATATGAAATGCAATTGCTGCAAAAGGAAGATTTACTGACTCAGGGGATAATTTGGAAACTGTAGTAAAGAAGCTAGAAACTAGCACTACAAAAAATAACATGTGGCTGATTGTTGACAAATTTATTGTCTCTGCATCTGTATATTTCATCTGGAATGAAAGAAATAAAATAAACTTCCAGCAGGTAAATAGAACTGAAGAAGATCTTGTGAAGACAATTACCAGAAACATTGAAGAAATGCTAATGAGCCTAAAAGTCAAAAGATCAAACTCAGTGCTTAAAGTGGCTAGCACTTGGGATTTAAGTTACCTGGATGGAAAATTGATTCATGCTATTGCTGATTCCAGCAGTACAGGTCTTGTTCAAATTACATAAGCAATATTGTAGTTTGAGGATTTGCAGGCTATAACAATGCTTTAGTTCTAATAATTTGGAGTTTCTCTGGGTAAGTTTCCCCTTTAGTCCTCCTGATTTTCCAGTTTGGCCTTGGGAGGGACTGGTTAATTAGCTTGGTCTAATGGGGGCTTAACTAGTTTAATGTACCATAAGGAAGGCTAAGCATTGTGAAGGGTATATAGTCTGGGTGGGTTGTGTATGTTGCTTGGAATAGAGAGAGATGAAAGATGGCTCTTCTTGGTCCTTGCTATACACTCCAAAGGAGGTTAGGTTGGATGTGAGTAAGGGTGTGTGTTCCCATCTTAGTGATGCCAGTCCCTCTTTCCCCTTGTCTGTATCAGTGAGGTTGGGCTGCTGATATGGTCTGAGGTGGTAATGGGCTGGAAATGTAGCTAGGTATGGTATAGCCCCTTACTTACTTGTGAATGGGTGCTATAGGTTACTTGATGATGCCTCTTTAATCTCATCACAGGCTTGTTGTGGGTGTTGGATGAATGAGCTGTGGTTGAATTAAAGTGGAAATGTAGTCAAGAACCTATGGTATTTGGTGAATTTAGGTGAAGTTCTAAGCTATGTCATGCTGTCTAGCTTTTTTCTGGTGTTTGGGACATCCATCAGAGAAGAACCAAAGAATATGGCTCATCAGAGATACTTTAGCCGAGATCTGCTACAGATTTATGAGAGATGTTTGTTTGAGATTTTTCATTTGTTGTATAGGTTCTGCATTATTCTTTTAGATGTATTGTAGCTGTTTTTGTTGATTTCAAGAGGTTGTTTCCTCCGAGTATTGATGTAAATCATTATATTAATAAAACTTCACCTTTCACCAAAAAAAAAAAAAAAAAAAAATGTTAATGGTATAACTAAACATGAACTTTAAACATAATTCTTTTGGAGCGGATACATTTAAGAAAATTTGTATATTTTTCCAAGAGTAGTATTACGGAGCAAATTTCCATTAGGGTTCTCATTCCGTCCAGGTTTGGAAGATGCCAAAACATCAGAGCTTAAGTCCGAACGCCATTGTATGTGAGAGAGATGAATATATGCTACGATATGATTATATAGATTATTCCCATCTTCACTGAGCTTTCTGTTTAGTACGAAATGAAGAAAGTCTATATCTCTTTTCTTCAACAAATTTTTAATGGTAAGTTGCCGTATTTCCTTTTAATTAATTATCTGCTTTCTGGGACTCCTTCAAAGTTCAAACCTTTCCTTCTTAGGCAGATGATATATTTTTCTGTTTAATGACCAATATACTAATTAATACGAAAATTATTTGGTTTTAAACTCATAAGAAAAAGTATTCAAAGTACATAATGTCAGGACCAAATCAAACTGACTAAAAAAATATTTCTGCATGAATTTAAAACTGATGAGCTTTGAAATATCAAAGCTCTTTATTTGCTGTATTCAACTCAAATGATGCTCATCTTAAAGATTTGGGTTTACTTGTTCCTTAAGAAAATAATTAAATTTAAAGATAACCCCATCTCATAGTTGTAATATTAGTCGGTGGTCAAGAAGACAATCTTCTTTAATAAACACAGGTTGCGCATGTAACATAAATTTGTATTATTTTATGTAGTGTCAACTAGGTAAACACCTCAAAAAATGTTCATAAGAATAAAATTATATAAAACGAAGCCAATTGTTGAAATTTGAGCAAATTCCAACCAATAGCGAATGTTTTATTCGATTTATATAGTTGGTGAGACGGGATATTCAATTTCAAAATGGGTATAATAGGATAAACAATCATTGATGAGTTTAAACAGTCAACAATACACACCAAATCTCTCTTTCGAAATACTGTATAAAAAAATTATCGTTTTTGACTCTTCGTAATGTCATCTAACTCTTTGCTAATAGTATTGGTAATCTCACCCTAATCACAAAATCAACTACTCCGTACAATAACTTATATATTCATTACAAGCTATAAGTACTTCAAAATACTAATTAAAATTTATTGTTATTCAAATAAAAAACCATTAGGTTTATAGAATTCTTATTATATCGTTAAAATTATGTTTTCGGCAACACTTACTCCCTCCGTCCCAAATTATTGTCTCACGACAAAAAACACTGAGTTTAAGAAAAGTGCGAAAACATAGACTATTAATTTGAGACGGAGGGAGTATTATATTTGAAAAGTACTAGAAAACAGGTCGTAAACATATTTCATGATTATCGCCACTAATATGTATTATTTGATTTGTAATCATCCAAATTTATTGTCAGCTACGAGTGTTGTAAATTTCAAAGAAATATGTCCAATCTCTCTAATGTACATTTCGGATGAAATGAAAACTACAACTGTGCATAATACTTGTTATACAATAATTTGTTCCTTAATGTATGTTGTAATTTGAAAACTATATTTGTTTTATGTCAATTAAATACGTAAATTACCAAGAATTTTGATCACTTTAAATACGAGGTCATACATATATGTTGGAGTGACTTTAAAACTGCAGATGGCGTCTAACATTTAACAGAGACAAATGGTACCCCCTTGGTTTGTTGGAGTACGACAATGAGTCTATTGTTGGTCTTGTACTGTTAGTCTTATATAAGCCAGTGATTGGGACATGGGCGATTACGTGTTGTTTGGGAGAACACCTTACCTGAATTTACAGACGATGTTTTGCACAACGAACATATAAAACACAATCATTTTAGTCTAACAAACATCAAAGACATGGATAGACTCTCCAACTCTACTTACATTCACCAAGGGATTTTTCGACCCAGTAATTCACACAACTTGTAAAGTTTGCTTTGGTTCAAAACCTTCAAAGAAAGATGTATCAAGTGAAGAATGGAAAGGCAGTATATCTTACACTTGGACTTTTAATAAGAATAGAAAAGCGAATCCGAATTCCTCAGATTAGATACGTGATCCAATATATTCTTATAAAACATTGTTGAAATCTTTTCGCATCCAGTGCTTGCTAAAACGGTTTTATGGTATATTGCCGTTAAAATATACAAACTAATTCAAGCTAAACTGAAAAACCTTAAAATGAAACACTAACTAACATAATTAATTAAACTAGGACCACTACTAAGGGGGAAATAAAAAATGAAGCAAAACAAAGGAAAACATTTATAAGAACCGAAATGCCAACTCTTGAAACAAACTTACGGGTATGTTTGGCGCGGAGTGGTGTGGAGCTTTTTGGGACGGTAAGCGGTGATAAATGAGATTTTGATTTTTAGTGCTTTTTTGGCAAAAGGAGCGGTGAGCATTTTGATTTTTATTAGTCGTTTGACAAAAGAGCGGTGAGCGGTGTTGAATTAAATATGTTCTCTCGCAACTAATATGTCTCGATGGGATAAACTTAGTAGAAATACCTTACTGTTCCAATGAGAACCCATAACATATATCCACATAAGACCGAACGAACAACTCGTATATTGCAACAACTAGTATCATCACCATGATCTACTAAGATTTGATCTTTCATAGTAATATCACAAGGCCACACCTGAAGGGAACACCAACAAGCATCTTCTATCATCAGCAACCTTCCTCTTCTCGTTACCTGTCAAACATATAAACAAACAGAACCGTACGGGATGTCATATCCCTGTCCTTTAAAGTACTTTCGGCACTCCGTGAGTTGCTCGAGTCTCCAAGCCTAAGCACCCAGGATTAATACAGTTCTACACGTAATCGTTGAGTAGCAACAACTCGCGATTACAACACGATGATGGTAACAGAAAAACAAGCAAAGAGGCATACATCAGCCTTTAATGATTGAGTTAATATTGAGTTTTGTTGTGTTTTACTTAGCCACATCTTTTCAGGCTATATAGATAGCCACTTGATGAAGTAAACCCATGATCTCACACATCCCAGAAATAAAGGAAGAAGTGGGTGGTTTGTTATTTGAAAATAAAGGCCAAGCCAATCTTCATTTCTTTTTATCAGACTAAACCCACGACTCAATAAAGCTGCATATCAAGCATGTACCTCTCGCTTCTCAATAAGTACAATTTATTGCAGCTTTAATGTTTGTACTATGTGCTTCATGAGTGGTAAAACTTACCAACATTAACATAAGTCCCAACAATCCCCCGCCATGTTGGGAAGTTTTCTGCTACTCTGATAGGTTGTGTCACGGTGGTGTCACGAAGATTAAACCCCTTTTACTCTAAATATGCATATAAAATTGATTTAACGGTGTCCGAAGATTAAACCACAAACCTTAATAATCTTATGTACATACTTATACACACTTCGCATCGTAACCAAAGTGTTCTCACTGAGCGCGAATATGGCCATGCGCTTAATCCTGTTTCATGACTCTCTAAGAGAAAAACCACAAACTCTCTATTCAAGGCGGCACCACCTCTAAGTCATATAGGCAAAGCTTTTATAACGTCTCCGTTGCTAAGACGCCTCTAAAGCTCTGTTAAGAGGATATCCTCATCCTTATTCTCGGCAACGCCGTACTATCTCTACTACATGGGTCAATTATTCGATAGTACCTTCTATCGACTAGTGACTTGTTATTACCCATTAAACTTTGAGATAGGAGCACTAAATACAAGTTGGGTTACCGGCACTAACCGATTCACATATGGTTTCAGACCCATGCCTCCTTCCATAGCTCTTTAATAAGTCTCTCTTCAGGAGACATATAAAATGTCCGACAAGTAATCAACATAAATAGTCGGTCCACTAATGGGCCAATTCACAAATAAATGTCTAAACTATCGAAATTTTGAGACAAATAGGATTCTCTAATCCACTTAACCGTTCACTAGCCACGACTAATAAAAAAGCACAACTTCCTTCTGGAAGATGTAAATACACACATGGTTCTTTGCACGTTCAAAGAATCAATTCGTATGTATAGTTCAGTGAACCCCAACCTGTGAAATTTTAGTATGAAATTTCATGTGTATATGGTAATTCTACAATATCTCAAAACACACTTAAGGGACGAACAAAGAAAGAATCATGATCATAGTGATCAGTTATAATCATAATTCTATCCAATATAAGGGACATAGGGTGACGGTTTCAACTTCATGATGCTTACCAGGTCACCCATTTTACATCAATTACATACACATGAAACAACACATACAAGCATTAGGTTATCACTCTCCTCGTTATGAACCCTCACTACAAATCTCAATATTAAATTGATGTCGTCTCACCGTTCATAGATAAATATGTACATTTGGTTTCAATCACTCACCAGTAAGACACTTTAAATAATTGACACTTTTATACGACAAAATATCTCAGCTACCAAGCAATATAAAAGTTAACACACACTTCTAATTCACAATTTAACACATGTTGAATAAACACTTATAATTTCAACTATGTCACTCTCTCATATATGCATGATTACAGCATGTTCTAAAACAAGACTTTTGTTTCTGTTTTCTTTTAACTTTCTGAATAACATAAACCAACAAGTTTCTATTCCTAAATAGAACTCTCTCTATTAGTCATAGAGTCTATATTCACATATATCTCGGAATAAAACAGACTTGTTTCAATACGCACTTTGCACGATTCAAACATATATGTTTTCAAAGTCTGAGCATATTAGTGTAGCTACTAAAATTGCAACATCAGCCCTTATTTAGCCACAAATATTACAGATTAAATCAAATCAAAACTACTTTAATTTCCAATATCACAAATATTGAAACTTATCTTCACACCATTCTCACAAAACTTTTGAGTCAATCAGTGGACGGGCCTTTGTACCAAATAAACAACTCATTTGTTTAGAAGGCAAAAATTAAAAAATATTACAAATATTTCTTCATCCAAAATATAGCTGTCAAACTAACAATTCATTTGCCTTATAACATCGTAGCAAATATGAAGTCACACCACTTCCGGTTCATTTGGTTTCATAAACTGTTAGAGACAAATTCAGGTTCCTTTAGGAAACTAATCAACTAAAATTTGGAAACTCTTGGTAACAACTTTTAACAAAGTTTCTTCTTAAACTTTATTCTAATAAACTGAATATTTTTCAAGTCTTTGTTTCAGTCACATAAGTGATTATGTTTTGCATAATACAGTCCATGTAGTGTCTCATCAAACATGGAACTTCGTTTCCATAAGATTTCACTCCATGTTATTTCGCTATACACAAATAGGAGGGAGACACCTTACCTACTTGTATCAGGTGCTAAAGCTATTGAACCAACATGTTCACAATAAAGCTTCCGTCGTTTAACCCCCGCCATATGTTTCCACTTAAAATATATTCATCACAAAATGGATTAAACAGTATATATATCCTTTGAAAACATTAAAATACACACTATATCCGTATTCATTAAAGGTTAACAACTATAATCACTTCATTGTAACGATTTATTTATTGGGAGGGAACGGTTTTATGACAAGTTGGGTTAGGAAAAAATGGCGGGAAAAAATAATTAAGGAATGGAGAAAAGACATCTTAGAGACCAACTATGTAATCGAAAAACGACAAAAAAAAATTAAACAACACAGGTTACTATATTAACTAAGTAGTAAGGGACCAACGACACAATCAAAATTTAAAGTGAAAAGACAATTATACCCTTTAGTGGAAGGGCAACGTGGCCAAGATAACGATGAAAATAACAGTCGTTAGGTATGTCGCGGCTCCAGTGACAAAACGGGCAACAAGAGTGGCAAATAAGAACCACGTACGAGAGTCTCCGTTATCTAGGGACCAAACGGGCAAACGAGGCTGAGTTCAGGGACCAACGGTGTAATTTACCCTATTATTTTTTTTATAATTTTGTTTTTATTATAAAACTGTAAAACGAAAAGTGTAGAACAACAAACATAAAGTTTAAAAGTCAAAAGTATTGGAGTGTCAAAAAGTACGAACCAGAAACTAATAAAAATTGTGTTGTACAGTTAAACCATGAGGTCAAAAGGGGGTGAAATTTATAAAAAGTACAAAACATGTGCGCCAGAGGTACGAAGTAACAATACCCTACATCATGGATATTATATAAAGACAACAGCAGGGACCCCCCCCCCCCCCCCCCCCTCCTTATTAAAAAACACCGATTTGTATCCTCATTGTTTTTTCTAATTTCTTTATTAATCAATTTTGTTTATATTATAAAATTGTGAAATAGAAAGTGCGGAATAAAAATTATAAAATCATAATAGAATGAGATAGGATATAAAGGACACCCCATAAAAAAATGATAAATGCTAGAACCCACAAAAAAAATTCACAAAATGTTTTACCAAATGATGTGTCATAAAGTTAATGGACATCTTAAAGTTTTACTTTTGACTTCTCTCTCTTATAAACATCCACAAGTGCATGACACATCATTTTGAAAAACATTTTGTGGGAGTTTTTTTGTGGTTCTAGCAATCCTCCATAAAAACACCATTTGTATCCCCCTTGTTTTTTATTTTTAATTTTTTTAAAATAATTTTGTTTATATTATAAAATTGTGAAATGAAAAGTGCGGAATAAAAATTTTAAAGTTTAACAAGTCAAAAGTATCAACTGACAAAAAGTACGAAACAGAAACTGATAAAAAACCGTGTTAGACCGTGAACACAGGGACAAAAGGGGATTGGAGGTTGTGAAAAGTACAAAACATATGTTTTTCGAAAGGATAAGGAACCTCTCATGTTCATTTGAACAGAAGGATCTTTTTCCTTTTCGAAATTAAGATATCTTACAAATCGTAAATCGTTAGGCGACAATAAATACACCATCACGACGAGATTTTTTTTGTCTTTCAATAGATCATGCTTCGATATACTTTCGGCGATATTTTTTTTCGGAGTATTTCTTTAGTGTTAAAATTTACGCCGTGAAAAAACACATGTGATTTGTTATTTTAAAAAATCACGTGTGATTTCACAAATCATATTTGTTATTTTAAAAATATAAATCATATATGATTTGTTACTTTAAAATCACATGTGATTTCACAAATCACACGCGATTTTTAAAATAACAAATCAATCGTGATTTTAGAAAGGGAAAATTCCCAAAATAAACTGGTCGCCTAAAGTGTTTACCATTTCTAGACCTCAAAAAGTAAACTTCCCAAAATAAACCAGTCGGCTGGTCTCTTAAGTCGCCTAAAAAACTTCATTTTTTTTGTAAATTACTTTTCGGACATGTTTTTAGGAGACTTACTTTTTTAGGCGACTTTAGGCAAAAAGTGGCTTACATGTCTAAAAAGTAACTTACACAAAAAGTGAAAAAAAAAATAGGCGACTTAAAAGACCAGACGACTGGTCTATTATGAGAAGTTTACTTTTTGAGGTCTAGAAAAGGTAAACACTTTAGGCGACTGGTCTATTTTGAAAATTTTCCCTTTTAGAAATCAACATGTGATTCTTCACAGCGTAAATTTCAATACTCAAGTAAAAAATCGAAAAAAAAGGTTCGCCCAAAATAGATAGAAGTGCTCATTATAGAAAGATGATTTAATTATCGTCGCGATGCTATGATTCATTTGTGTAATAATTAATGGTTTGTGAGACATTTAATTATAAAAAGAAAGACGGAAGCGCGGTTTTTTAATTTGATGAAAAAATAAATGATTAGGATTTGTCAATTTAATTATTAAAGAATTTGTAATTCATGTTAAACTTTTTTTCTGATCGGTAGAAGGCAGATATAAAACAACTGCAACTCGTGAAGCAAACAAACAAGACACATTATCCTCGAGTTAATCACTTTTTGGTCCTTAATGGTTTGTTATTTTTTCACATTTTTGGATCCAAATACAAAGAAAGGTTTGGTTTCTGGTCCAAAATCATAGTTTTCGTGTCCACTTTTAGTCCAATACGGTAAATGTTGGACTAAAAGTGTAACGAAACTATGTCTTTTGACAAAAGAGAACGAAACTAAGTCTTATGGGACTAAAAGTGGGAACGAAAGCTATGTCATTTGGACCAAAACCAAACCTTTTTTGAATTTTGGACCAAAAGTGAAAAACGCACCAAACCACAAGGACCAAAAATGTACTTAACTCTATATCCTCGCTCGCTCCTATGAATCCATATCCGCAGCCGACAAATGATTGCGATTAAAAGATGTTTAAGGAGTAGAACTAGAGTTATAAACGATGAAGGGAAATAATGGATTTTATCATTAAAATTGTTATAGAAGATAATATAAGCAAGCGTATATTAACTAAAAAAAATGGACCATAACTAGCAAGCAAACATAAATAAGTGTGTGCAAACTAACATTTAGATGAAAAAAACCTGTGAGATTGCTTTCTTTACGATCCTTTCCTTGGTAAAGTGTTCAACATTTGTAGAAAGATGTGGAGATGTGAAGAAAATGAGTTTAATAGACACAACCTATATATAGGAATAAAACACTTTATAACTCTACGACGACAAACCAATTTATATCAATATAACTATTTCAATTAAGATAATCACATCAAAATCCATTAATTTTCATTAATAATTGGGAAACTATTTTTAAAACCCCTTTAATAGACAAGTTTTAATTATATTGTCTTTAATTTAAAAGTATAATATTAAATAATGTAAGTGATAGTAATATAATGATCAGTTGACGAAACCTATAACTGGTAAAAACATGCAAATACACTTTTAAAAGTCGCCTAAAGTACTATGCCGTAAGTCGCCTACTTTTCTGATATTAAAGTGGTACTATGTTTGACCAAATTTTTAAAAAATAACAATAAAAAGTCTCATAAAAGTACATTAAAAGTACTATGCCGTAAGTCGCCTACTTTTCTAATATTAAAGTGGTACTATGTCTGAAAAAGTGTCTTACGCAATAAGTAAAAGTTTTTAACCGACTTTTTTTTGTCTATTTTGGCAAGAGGATTTTTTTAGGTCTAGAAAGGACACACATTTTAGGCGACCGGTCAATTTTAAGAATTTTCCCGTTTTTAATTATATTATGCCTTTCCAAAAAAAAAAACAGCCTTAGCCTCATAGTTAGCAGTACTATGATATGATGCAACTGTCGCAATTGCATGAGGCGACAATGAGACGATATAACTAGTTGCATATTGATGTCCAATTGTAGTCATATTCAGGTATATATATATAGATATATAGACTATATCGGCTTATCATGTTTTGATCTAGTCCATGGTATAAAAGCCAGCTTATCCCATCTGAAATGCATATGGGAATGTCCATGGATAGACGTCGCTAGATCAGCGATGATAAATTTACCAACGCAAAGTGGCTGCGAATGATCCACCAGTAACGGCCGTTACTGTTGGATTATGACCATATATGATTAATATATGTCTAGAAATATTCCCGAGCGTAAGGGGACGCACATGTTTATATGTTAAATGACGAGTAAATATATTAATGTAATATATTAAATGTATAACAAACGATCGTTAAAAGTTAACGAGTATTAAATAATTAGTTAAACGTTTAATGGTTAAACGTGAGGGACTAATTATTTATAAACCAAAGTTTAAAGGGTTGGTTCACCTTTTCTTTTCCTTAGTCGGTTGGAATACTAATCTCACAAGGATTAGAAGACTTGTTTGAGTGACAAGTAACATAAGCTATAAATATAGGTCTTGACTTTCATTATGAATAAGTCTTAAAAAACCTAAAGCTAAATCGTTCTTTTCTTCCTTGTGTACATCCGAATACTGACAACCTTTTAAGGGGTTTTGTTTTGCCTCTTTTGTTGTGCTATCAAACGAATACTTTCGCTTTGTGTTCGACAATCAGCACAAGGTGGTGGATTTATTCGTGGGTTGATAGAATCAAAAGACGAAGGTGATCGTTTGTTATTCACTACTAGTACTAGCATACCTCGTCGTTTGCTAAGAACATATAGTGTGTAGAAGCTTAGAGGAATCATACCTTTGATTCTAGTGGTTACGCGTTGTATTATACACACGCGTATATAGAATACAATGTTTACGGTTACCTTTAAACGGTGTATCGTTTCGTGCTAAAAGGTACATGCTTTCTATCTTGTTAATTATTGTGTTCTACACGTGATCATTTATTCCGCTGCGTACTCGTAATAATTAATATGGCTAATTAGATTATAAAATCCAACAGTGGCATCACGAGCCATGGTGTAGAATCTTAATTACAAGAAATTAAGTTGGACAAAATTAGAGTTTCATAATTAATTTTAATGCCCCGTTGGGCGTTTTTGTTAAAAAGATTTAATCTTGACGGTTAATAAAATTAATTAGACGAGATTTAGGTTGTATGCAATTTTATATAAAAACTTGATATATTAATTGTTAATTGTTTTAAGTTTTTGTTAATTGTTAATAAGGATCCATGATAAAATCATGCAAATTTATCATGGATTGATATTAGATATTATAATCTTGTTAATTGTTAAAAAGATTTGTTTTAAATATGATTAAAATACACATAATTTTAAATATTTTCTTAACTGGTAAGATCCTTGATTCATGAATTCGGGAAGACCCTTATTAGTGAATCAATGGGGCCTAAAAATAGTTAAAAAGTTTTATGTGCTATGTGGTATTTATTTATATAAGGCTTACGCAATCGATTGATTCGATGTATGTGGCCGGAGTTTATAGGACGAAGGAGCCTTATATGAATAAATGCATGTTTTATTATTAGATAATTAGGATCATATTTAATGTTTGCATGCCTTAATTGTTAAGTGTGTTTAAAATAATGTTATTTAGCTTAGTTGATGTTTATTGGTTTTATTTTAAGTTCTTGACTTGTGAGAAAATAAAAGAGTTTTTCTGAAAACAAAATAAACATGACTAATGATTATCGAAATAAGATTTATCATGGACTATATATTGCAAAAGTCAAAAATGGATCCGGCTTACATCCGGTGTAAAATCTTCCATGATTAGACTAGCAATTTATAGTTCATAATGTGTTTTAAATTAAAGTTTTAATTTTTATCAATGACGTAATTTGCAAAAGTACTATATAGTTGCAAGGATAAGGTTCGGGGAGACTCATCAAGACTTTGGTCTTGTAGATACCATTACCCTATAATACCTGACTACGTTGTAGTTTCCTTACCTTGTATACTATGTAGGAAGTCGCGAATGGTCTAGGGTTTGAATGATTTTTAATCATTCTTTAATCTTTTCCCGCGATAAAAAGAAAATCTTTACATTTAAACACACGTTGAATCGTCAATTTTAAGGTATCACTATTTATGTATAAGATACAAGGATAATAGGTGATACCGTAATAATAACTTAATTGAGTAAAAGTTTTTATTAAAATAAATGTTACGAAGATGTATGCATGCTTCTTCGTACATATTTGACACGTCAAATAAAATACCCTTTTTCAACTAAGTTTTTGCCATCCAATTTATAAAGACACTTGTAGACTGCTCTTTACCTATGCGTGAGACGCATGTAGATTTGCAATCACAAGGTAATTATACGCTTTTCCGTGAGACGGTGAGTGTTACATAATTACTGTTTTAAAATTGGACGACTTAGCGTTGTTGTGGTTAGACCTGTTAACACGTGGCATAGATGGGATGAAACATGCTTACTAGATATTATTGTAATAAAGTAAGTCCCATATGGTTTAGGAATTGCAAAAGTTGTGAATTATCAATCGTTGATTACCTTTTGAATACACCATCACTAGCAGATCAACTGATGTGGTGGGGGTATGTCAAGTTGGGTCCTAACCTTAGGAAATTAATTGTTTATTTAATTAAACATGGGTAATTAATTTTCTTCAAGGAGTATTATCGAAAATACTAATTCTTGAACTTTTATGTTTTTGTAGATGGCAATACCTGTTCAAAACATAAACCATTCGGCTTTCAGGTCGATGTTTGAAAAAGAAAAACTTTCTGGTAATAACTTCAATGACTGGTTTGCTCGACTTAAGTTAGTCTTGAGAGTCGAGAAGAAAATGCATGTCATTGAACAGCCTTTACCTCCTGCTCCTGAGGCTGGTGCTGAACCTAACATTGTGGCTCAGTGGACAGCTCTATATGATGCTCATACTGAGATTGCTTGTCTTATGCTTGGGAGTATGACTCCTGAACTACATAGACAGTTTGAATTGCACTATCCGTATGACATGATTCAGGAGCTTAGATCTATGTTTGAGAAACAAGCTGGAGTGGAGAAGTTTGACTTAATCCAATCTTTCCATGCTTGCAAACAAGAGGAGGGTAAATCAGTTGCTGACTATGTCCTTAAGATGAAAGGATATGTGGAGCAACTGGAACGTCTTGGTTATATGCTACCACAGGATATCTCAGTAGGCTTAATTCTTAATGGCCTTACTAAAGATTTTGTGGGATTTGTAAGAAATTACAATATGCATAACATGGGGAAGACAATAGGTGAAATTCATGCTATGCTTATTGAGTATGAGAAGGGTTTACCTAAGAAGGCTGAAACACCACAAGTAATGATGATTAAAAGTGGTAAAATCCAGAAGGCCAATAAGAAATCGCTTAATGCAAAAGGCAAGAATAAGGGTCAAAGGGCAAGGGAAAGGATAAAAGGTATTATATCCCCAAGCCCAACAACTCTAAGCCTGCCTGCTAAGAGCGCCCAGCTAAGGATGATGCCCCTGCCACCAACTGAAGGAGGTAGGACATTGGAAAAGGAACTGTCCTGTGTATCTTGCTGAGTTGTAGAAGAAAAAGAAGCAAGTTGGCTCTGCCAGTTCTTCAGGTATCTTCAAATAGAATTATTTTCTTTCCCTAATAATAACTCCTGGGTGTATGACACTGGTTGTGGTACTCACATTTGTGTCACAAAACATGGATTTAGGATTGAAAGGAAGCTAAAACAAGGAGCTCTTTACTTGTACGTGGGCAATGGAGTTGGTGCACAAGTAGAAGCAATTGGAAGTTTTGACTTAGTTTTACCTAATGGCCTTATGATTTGTTTAGACAATTGTCATTTTGCACCTACTATAACTAGAGGTGTAGTTTCAGTTTCTCGTTTGGTTGACAATGGATTTGTTCAATGTTCTATGGATTATGGAATTTCAATTTCAAAGAATGATGTTTTTTTATTTTAATGATATTGCTCGTAATGGTATTTATGAAATTGATATGCATGATCTTGTACCAAATGTTAATTCTATTTATAATGTTAGCAACAAAAGAGTCAAGCGTATCTTGGACTCTACTTATTTATGACACTGCCGTCTTGCTCATATAAACAAGAAACGTATTAAACAGCTGCAACAAGATGGGCTGTTAAAATCAATGAATGATGAATCTTTTGATAAATGCCAATCTTGTTTGTTTGGCAAGATGACAAAGAAACCTTTTCCTTATAGTAACGAAAGGGCAAAAGATCTTCTTGGAATAATACATACTGACGTATGTGGTCCACTTAGACATGTGTCAAGACAAGGAGCTAGCAACTTCATTACTTTTACGGATGATTATAGTCGTTATGGTTATGTTTATTTACTTAAACATAAACATGAACTCTTTGAAACGTTCAAAGTGTTTAAAAATGAAGTTGAAAATCAACTCGGGAAGACCATTAAGGCAATACGATCAGATCGGGGTGGCGAATACATTAGCCAAGAGTTTAAAGATTATCTAAAAGCTAATGGAATTGTTCAACAGCTTACTCCTCCATACACACCACAACATAATGGAGTGTCTGAGAGGAGAAACCGTACTTTACTAGATATGGTGCGATCTATGATGAATCTTACAACTCTGCCTTTATCCTTTTGGGATTATGCTCTAGAGTCTGCAACACGCATTCTCAATATGGTTCCAACTAAGAAGGTTGACAAAACACCATATGAACTGTGGTATGGAAAAGTTCCAAACTTGTCTTACTTAAAGGTCTGGGGATGTGAGGCTCTTGTGAAGAGAGATACGCCTGACAAACTCGAACAAAGATCTGTTAAGTGTATCTTCATAGGATACCCAAAGGAAACGATGGGTTACTATTTCTACTTCCCACCTGAAAACAAAATTGTTGTTGCAAGGTATGCTGAATTCTTTGAGAAGCGTCTCATAAGTCAAGAAATCAGTGGGAGGGCGGTAGATCTTGAAGAAATTCAAGAAGAAGAAGATACAACACCTTCTGAAATCACTAGCAACATTCCTCAAGAGGTGGAGGGTTTTGAACCACCACAAGAGGAAGTGATTCCGATTCGTAGGTCCGAAAGGACACATCGAGCTCCAAACCGCTTATGTCTAAATGTAGAGGTGGAGGAGCATAGTCTAGGGGATCTTAATGAACCCACTAGCTATAAAGCCGCAATGTTAGATTCAGAATCTAATAAGTGGATTGATGCTATGAATGCGGAAATACAATCCATGATGGACAATATGGTATGGGTCCTGGTCGATCTTCCTCCTGGTTGTAAGACCGTTGGGAGCAGGTGGCTTTTTAAGAAAAAGACTGACATGGATGGTATTGTACACGTCTATAAAGCTCGTCTTGTAGCAAAGGGTTACACTCAACTCTACGGGGTTGATTATGAAGAAACGTTCTCACCTGTCGCTGACATTAGAGCTATTAGAATTCTCATATCTATAGCAGCATACTATGATTATGAGATATGGCAAATGGATGTTAAAACAGCCTTCTTAAATGGTTACCTTGATGAAGACATCTATATGGTGCAACCTGAAGGTTTTGTTGATCCTAATCATCCCAGGAAAGTATGCAAGCTTCAAAGATCCATTTATGGTCTTAAGCAAGCATCAAGAAGCTGGAATAAAAGATTTGATGAGGAAATCAAAAGGTTTGGATTTGCTCAAAATCTTAATGAGCCATGTGTATATCAAAAGGCTAGTGGGAGTAATGTTACATTCCTCATCTTATATGTTGATGACATAATCATCATGGGTAATCACATTCCAAGTTTACAAAGTGTAAAGGATTATCTTGGAAAGTGTTTTGCTATGAAGGATTTGGGGGAAGCAACATTTATTCTTGGAATCAAAATCTATAGAGATAGATCGAAGTGATTAATTGGACTTAGTCAAAATGCTTACATGGATAAGATCTTAAAAAGATATAAAATGGATAATTCCAAACGTGGTCATATCCCCATGCAAGAAAGACTTGACTTGAACAAATCACAAGGTGCTCAAACGCCTAAAGCGGTGAATCGTATGAAAAATGTACCTTATGCTTCGGCTGTAGGATCCATTATGTATGCGGTTAGATGCACTAGACCTGATGTTGCGTTTGCGTAAAATTTAACAAGCCGGTTTCAACAGAATTCAGGTGAACTTCACTGGACTGCTGTGAAAAACATTATTAAGTATTTAAGAAATACTAAAGATATGTTCTTGGTTTATGGTAGAAATCCTAGCACAGAACTTAGAGTTGAATGCTATTGTGATGTTGGATTCGAGACTGATAGAGATGACACGAAGTCTCAGACATGATATGTTTTCGTTTTGAATAGAGGCGCAGTGGATTGGAAGAGCTCCAAGCAAAGTACCACTTCAATGTCTGCTACAGAATCTGAATACATAGCTGCTTCAGAAGCTGCCATGGAAGCTGTTTGGATCAGGAAGTTTATCTCAGGGCTTGATATAGTACCAACGATAAATGAACCTTTAAATATGTAATGCGACAATTCAGCTGCAGTTCATTATGCTAATGAACCGGGGATTCAGAGAGGCGTCAGACACTATCATAGAAGATATCATTATGTTAGCGAGTGTGTTGAACTGAGCGAAATAAGGATACTTAAAGTTCACATAGATAATAATCTAGCTGATCTTTTTACAAAGGCTTTATCAAATAGGAAGCTTACTCAACATATCAGGGGCATGGGGCTTCATCCTGCTAGTAGTTTCATGTAGGTCTGTGTTTTAGTATTTGGATAAGGAATGTAAAACAATTTTATTTTATGATAATGATACATTGGTATTTTGTTATTTTATATTATAAATTGTGTCCTATATTTGCATGTTTAAATCCATGAATAATAAATGTATTATTCTAAATTAATCCGTTGTCGATTAACAATATGGGAATATTGTTAAACTAAGACAATTCTGAGTGATTGGTGATATTGGAGATATTGAGGATGAGTCCACCAAACTCACATGATATTCATAAGATGAATATTGGATTTCCCCGCCACAAGAATATCACTTTATGGATCGACGTCATCAAGTGAATCTTGTACGTGATTTTATTTACATAAATCCTTAGACTTGAGATGCAAGTAGGTTTAGCATATGTGGATATTCCTTCTTGATATAGTTTAAGTTGTCCTGAATAAGGTAACTAATAAGGGCTATGTCAGAATGGTTTATGCCACATGATGACTGGACACTTGTAGTCAATATAGAATTTGTTCCTTCAAATTGTTGAAGAAGATACCACTGGGCCCCTCATAGAAATAATCAGATGTGTGTATGGCCGTACCTGAAAACTCAAGAAGATATGTCTCATTGATTTTCAGTAATCTTGATTACTTCATATATGAGAAACAGAATCGTTAAATATGGAATGACATTGATCCATATCCAATTTAACAACGGTATCGGAAACAAAGGGATTGTAAATTCATAAATCATTTGTTCATGCCCTGTGAAACCACACTCGAATGTTTTTGGGAGCATTGGCGTGTTGCTAGACGCTTACCAATGTTATTATATTATTCATACATGTCCAAGTGGGAGCTGTTGGAATATGTCCAAGTATAAATTAATATATGTCCGGATTATTTATTCGAGCCTAAGGGGACGCACGCGTTAATACGTAAAACAATTAAAGAATATATTAAATGTAATATATTTATGTGATAAGCATAACTTATGTTAAATAGTTAAAGTAAATATTTAATGAGTTATTAATATGGCATTTAAGGAAAAAGAAAGTAACGGTTTTCTTTTTAATTGGCCATAAACCCCTATTAAGAAGGTGAGAGGGTTTTCCTTGTAAGCACAAGGAATTTAGCCTATAAATAGAGGTTAAGGGATTCATTGTTGATGAGCCTTGAAAAATATAATCCCTAAATCTCTCTCCATCTCTTTTGTTTAATCGATCAACCAAAACTCAAAAGGGTTTTTCGGTTCTTGTGTTGGTTCGATCCAAGGGGAAAAACCACAAGGGTTTCAATCGTTGATTTCTACGAGAACGTGGTGGTTTTATTGCTTATCACTACTAGTACTAGCATACTTCATTGTTTGCTAAGAACGTATTGTGTGTGGAAGCTTAGAGGAATCATACTTTTGATTCTTGGTGGTTTAGCGTGGTATTATACACACACGTATATAGAAGACGGTGTTTACGGTTACCTTTAAACGGTGTATCGTTTCTTGTTAAAAGGTATACTTCTTCTATTCTTGTTAATTAATGTATTTTACATGTTACCTTCATTCCGCTGCGTACTCGTGTTAATTAATATGGTTAATTTGATTGTAAAACCCAACAGATTCCCATGACACTAGCCATCCAACTAAATGAGCTTTTAACATCAATATTGTTTTGCATTTGAATCACCCTCGCAGCTTGCCCAAGTAAGATAAGCAATTTTCGACAAATAATCACCCAATTTAATACCTTTTATTTCATCATAGAACCATTCAAGCCCAAAACAGCAGTCAAGATCTTCAATTACATCTAAATCCACTCAAATGAGGCGCTCATATTTATTTCATCAGATGATCATCATTGTTTATTTAGGTCAAACTTCTCTTTTCTCCCATCAGTGGCCCTTAATCTCCTATAATAATTTCAACTCAATCCTATTCTTATCAATTTCTACCCATGGTTTCCGACCTTTTTGCCAACTAATCCATGGGGTTCGACTGCCGATTGTGTCTTGATTCCATAATAGGTTCCGGTTCTAACCAAATCGATTATCAGAGCACTCTAACCAGCTTGTTTTATGTCTAGTACTAGTCAGACTCATTGTACTAGTCTAAAGGACTACAAAGCTTAACAGTGTAATATCTTGATGGGTATAAAATTTCTAATTGATAGATCTACCATGTACAGGTGTATACTGGGTAATCCATATTTGACTGCAATCCTTTGAGCTTCTACTCCAATAACAATTATAAGAACGGGAAAGAAAGTTTTGCGCACTAAAGATTGGCAAAACAATTATTTGATACCCATGTCTAACTAACCTCACGGAACAAGGGCATCCATACATTCGGGCCAGTAGACACGTATATTAATTAGCAAAGATTTCTAAAGCGTCCTTATATAATAATGTATTAACAAAAAATATTTAACATACTTTTTTTATAAGTAAAGGGGAAGGATTCAAAGCTGCTAAACGATTCATAGCAGCATATATCCATTATATGCACGCTATACTGCATTAAAACAAGTTTAAAAAACGAGTAATATATCATGACACATCATTATGTGGATTTATTTTTGTAAAATTTATGTGAATCTAGCATTACTCATATAGAAACAATAAAACATATATTTAGATATATGAGGTGAGTTATTTTGCATACTAGTCTCTCCCTACATACCAAGGGACAAATCTAGACCATTCATTTCATTAGACTAAAAAGACAAGATTTAAAATTAAAAAAACATGGAAGGACAAAAAGTGTAAATTTACTAAAACTCACACTAACCACTCCCTCATTATTTGTAGAGTTGGCAAATCTTGCCTAAATTGCAATTAATTAACCTTTTTGACATTTTGTAATTTTTTTTACGTTTTTACGTTTTTTTACGTCTTTTCCCGTTTTTGTATTATTTTTACGTTTTTACGTTCTTATACGTTTTTGTACGTTTTCGTCCGCTTTCACACGATTTCGTACGCTTTCGCGTGTTTTCGTCTGTTTTCGCACGTTTTCGCCTGTTTTCGTTCTTTTGTAGACGTTCTCGCACGTTTTTTTATGTTCTCGCACGATTTCTTACGTTTTCGCACGTTTTTGTCCGTTTTCGCACGTTTTATACGTTTTCGTCTGTTTTCACACTTTTTCTTCTGTTTCCGTCCACTTTTGTACGTTTTCTTTCGTTTTTACACATTTTTGTCTGTTTTTGGACATTTTCTTACGTTTTCATCGGCATTCGCGCGTTTTCGCGGGCATTCGCGAGTTTGTGCTGGCATTCGCGTGTCTACGCCGGCATTCGCGCGTCTACGCCGGCATTCGCGCGTCTACGCCGGCTTTCGCGCGTCTACGCCGGCTTTCGCTCGCTTACACCGGCGTTCGCGCATTTCGACCGGCGTTCGCGCGTTTCAGCCGGTGTTCGCGCGTTTCGACCGGCTTCGCGCGTTTTGGCCGGCTTTCGCGCGTTTCGGTCTGCTTTCGGGTGTTTCGGTCCTCTTTCGCGCGTTTTCGTCTGTTTTCGCAGGTTTTCGTCTGTTTTCGCAGGTTTTCACACGTTTTCTTTTGTTTTCATACGTTTTCGTCCTTTTTCGGTCGTTTTCAGACGTTTCCATCCGTTTTCATATGTTTCAGTCCCTTTTTTTAAGTTTTCGTTTGTTTTTTACGTTTTTGTCTGTTTTCGCACATTTCTGTCAATTTTCGTCTGTTTTCACATGTTTTGTCTACTTTCGGCAGTTTTCAGACGCTTTCTTTCATTTTCATACGTTATCTATCACAGATATTATACCAAAAATCCTTAAAACCCTTAATCACTAAACCCTATACCAAAAACCTTAAACCCTAACCACTAGGT
>BQNB010094923.1:881-12457 GCA_026074375.1 Tanacetum coccineum
ACAGAATCACTCAAAGGCTTATACACTTACAGTTCTAAACTAAAATTTCTAAAAAGCTTAAATAAGCTCTAACCTAAATTAATTAAGATAAAAGCACTTAAAATCTAACCTAATGAGCAAGACTAAACAAAAGATAAGCAAATTCAATAAGCCATAAGCTCAGAAGAGCAAATGAGCTTATTTCTCAAAACCAATATCCAAACAGCCAAAAGACACTTTTCTAGCTTAATTTTAAGCTAGACAAAGGATCCTTGTGGCTAAATGACTTGTTGCACAATGAAGCTTATACAATAAGCTACAATAATCATCAATAAAAAATGAGTTTGAAATTCGGATAAGCCATGAAAAAGCTAAATGAAAAAGCCACTTACACTCAGTATATGCTGAGTTTTGTTTTCAACTTTTATAAAGACAAAAGCAAAAATGCAGGGATATATTAAGCTATGAAAAGGACTTTTAAAAGATAAAATAAGCTCAAACAGATTGAGCTTAACACCTAAAAAGCTTGTGCTATGAATTTCAAAATCTAAATCTGACATTAACTAATCTAAAATTTAGATTGAAAAGTGGCTTTCACCCTTTTTGAAAATGAAAACTAAACTATGACAGATTTGAAACAAACCCAAAATGGCAAATGCACACTTAACCCAATCTTTCCTACTGCATTTAAACACTTAAAAGAAACATAAACAAAACCTTAAAAACAAGAATTGAAAATAAGCAGTACAATAAGCAATATAGAAAATAACTTTAAAAAATGAAATTGAGAACTTACAAATGCCTTTGCTCAAAACAAGGCAAATAAGCTTACAATAAGCTGATCTACAAGCTCTAGCTTGTCAAAGACAAGCTAGTGAAACCCATAAGCCCTTCCCTTTCTGGCTTATCTTCCAAATAGCTTTTGTGAGTGATTTTTGGTTAAAAGGACTTAAGCAATATAAGCTATGGACAAGCTTATATTGCTTAAATAAACAGCTTAAGTAAACAGGTAAAAAGAGCTTTTATGAGCTTATAAAACATTTTTAAGACTTAGAAGCATTAACTAAAAAACAGATTTAACATAAAAACTTAATTTTCATTAAACTTAAATAAAACAGTACAAGACTTTTAAAAACAAGTACAATAAACTAATGTAAGCTGAAAACTAAAAAAACTTAAAAGCTAGATGCCATGAAAGGCTTACAAGGTCCTATTTATATAAAAAAAACTAAGTCTTGGGGTCTTCACATGTGTTACTTCTGTGAGTGAACTCAAGAGGTGTGTTTCTTGTGTGAGGTAAGTCAAAAATCAATATCTAGCCCTTCATTTTTCTTGCTCATCAAGTCCTATCATCTCAGCCCTCCATTTCTTGTTTTTGTCCCATCCACGAATCAAAAATGAGGGGATTGCCAAGTTGGAATGGCAGTTTATGGTGTGGGGTTGAGTTGGAAAGGGATGGTTTTGTTTGTGGGAGCAGAAGTCGAGGTGGAGAGGATGGTTGATTTAGTGACCTGGAGGAAAAATTTAATTGGGTTACAGGTAAACGGTCGTTTGCACCTGGAAATGTGATAAGTGTTTGCACCGTTAGTCCTTTTGGACTGACACTGTTGGTCCTTGAGGACTAACGATGTAAGGGCTTGATTGGTGTTATGAGCTAACGGGGGTTAAGTGGGTTAATGGTTTATGGATTGGGCTTATTGTTTTGGGCCGGGTAATGGTTTTGGGTTTTTAAAGGGTTTTAAGGCTTGAAACTTATAAGTCTTATAAATGATGTCTTAATGGGCTGACCCGACCCATTAAATGGGTACGGGTTGGCCCATTTAAGATTTCTTCGGTTTCGGCTCCGTCTTTGACTTTGACTTTTGTTGACTTTGACTTTTTCACGCTCTTTCCATTCCGTGCTCGGTTTTGTCCGTTTTGGCTTGATTTTTGTCCTTTTTGTTGATATCCGTTACCTGCACAATACAAATGCAAAACACAAAAATACAATGTATTTTTGGTATGTTTTTAGTCTTTTAAGCACATTTTATTAGGTCAAAGGTATGTGTAATTAAGCACATACCATACTGCTTGAATTCATTATTTGTATTGTGCGTCATTGGGGGTAATTTGAGACACTGGAAAGCTTGGATTAGAAGTTTAATATATGGTTTGTAGTTGTAAAGATCAAAGTTGCATATGTTCCCATGGATAATGACAAAAAGAGGAAGATGTTATAGAGATGTTATGATATGATTTGCAACTCATTTAAGTGTGGTGGCATGACATGGAACAAGAATTGAAGGCTTCATTGTGTTGAAGATGTATCAACAAGTTCATGGAGATCTTAAGTAAAGGGGAAGATTAAAATCTGTTTCATTCATGAAAGATCAGATTTAAAGATGTACAAGATGTTCAAGTGCTTAAGTTGAAGACAAAGCTTATTATTCAATAGAGCAAGATTGCTAAAGATTAAGCTACCATGGATCATCTTGGAATCAGTTTACTGTTTGTTTTGGCATCATCAAATAGGGGAAGATTGTTGGGATTTATTGATTTGATGATACAAAAGGAAACTGATTTATTGATTTGATGATACAAAAGGAAACTGATTTATTGATTTGATGATACAAAAGGAAACTGATTTATTGATTTGATGATACAAAAGGATTAAGATCAACATCATGGAATTCTAGAAGATGGAGGATTCTAGAAGACTTGCTTAAAAAGATAAAGATCAAGATTAGGAAAGATTTAGTTTCCTAATAGATAAAGATCAAGATTTAGTTTCCTAATAGATAAAGATCAAGATTAAAAAGATAAAGATCAAGATTAGGAAAGATTTAGTTTCCTAATACAATTAGGTTTCCTTTGTAAGTCTAGATGGACTATATATATAAAGAGATCCCTAGACATTGTTTGTATGTGTGTTTTAATCATGTTTTAGGAAAACACCAACGATCTCACCACTTGATATCGTTCTCCTTTGTACGATCTACATGAGATCGTTTTAGCCCTAAGGTCAAGGTGTCTTTGATCCCTGTTACAGTTAGGTAACACGTTCTATCATGATCAAATAGAATTGGGGCTTATGTGAATGTAAACCTTGTTAATAACATTGTCTTTGTTTAAATTTCGCTGCGCAACAACAACCTTTGTTATTTTTATATATTATAGATCCTAGATGAGTTCTAAACGATCTTCACAGAAGCATATTTAGATTGGTTTATAAAGATGCCTCTGGGACTTTTAGAGATTTGTAATCCTAAAAAGAATGACATCTGTCCCATCATTGACATCTTGAACTTAGTGGTCATCTGATTAGCAAATTCATCACATATGGCAGTATTAGTGGATGCAAATATTATATCGTCAACATAAATTTGTACCAGTAATAAGTCGTTCCCATCTTGCCGTGTGAAAAGTGTTGGATCAATTGCACCCTTGGAGAATTGTTGTGAGATTAGGAAGCTTGACTGCATATCGTACCATGCACGTGGTGCTTGTTTGAGACCATAGAGGGCCTTTTTGAGCTTGTACACATGCGTTGGGTTGTCCTGATCAACAAATCCTTCTGGTTAAGAAACACAAACCTCTTCTTTGAGCTCGACATTTAAGAAAGCAGTTTTGATGTCCATTTGGTAGATCGTCATATTCTTATGAGCGGCATTTGCTACGAAGATACGGATGGCCTCTATTCTAGCAACCGATGCAAAAGATTCATCGAAATCGATTCCTTCTTCTTGCCTGAATCCTTGAGCAACTACTCTCGCCTTATTCTTTAGTACCCCGCCAAATTCATCTGTCTTGACCTTATAAATCCATTTTAGTTTGATCAATAACACTTTTTCTAGACATGGCACCAATTCCCAAACTTCAAGTCTCTCAAATTCATGAATTTCTTCTTGCATTGCATCGATCCATGACGGTTCAGTCATTGCTTGTTTGAAGTTCTTTGGTTCTACTAAAGTTAGGAAGGCATCAAAATAACACCACATGGCGTCAGTTTAGAGTTGTTTTCTTGTAGATACAGAGCGAGAAGGATTGCCGATTACGTTTGCTATGGGATGATCCTTAGTCCATCTACCAAGGTGTTCAAATAGAGTGTGGATTTGTTGCACATTCGATGATGATCCTTGAGAAGTCGAGTCTTTATGAGGAGATTCATGAAGTAGGTCATCATGAAAAAGTGGTGTTTTTGGTGATTCTTCAAAACCTTGAGAAATAATTGGAGAAAGTTCCAGTTCTTGTGATGATGGAATACTTGTTGATGGAGCATCTTGGTCAATAGAAGTTGACACAGGAGGATCAGCCTCTTGAAATGGAGGATCTGCCACTTGAACTGGATCAGCAGCCTCTTGAATTGGAGAAATAGCAATTGTAGGAGGATTGTAGTATTCATCGAACATGGGTTGGAACAAACGATCCCAATCATCTCTTTTTGGTGGAATACAAGGTTGTTAAGAAACAGGGTTTGAAACGAGTCCTGAACTGGATGTAACAGGAGTCATAGAATGAAGCCCGGGTCCTGAACTGAATTGTTCAGAAGCCATAGCTGCCAGCTCATCAAATGTTACATGAATTGTTTCAATAATTTTCTGGGTTCTTTTATTGTAGATTCTGAACGCTTTCTTTGCGGACGCGTAACCAACGAAAATACCAATATCTGCCTTTGCATCAAATTTACCCAGATCCTCATTGTCATTGGTAGGATAGCAGAGAGAACCAAAGACATAAAGGAATGATAAGTCCAGTTTCTTGTCTTGCATCAGCTCATATGGCATTTTGTTGTATCGATGGCGGATTAAAGAACGGTTTTGGGTGTAACAGGCTATGTTGATTGCTTCAGCCCATAAAAATAATGGAGCTTTAGAAAATATTAACATTGTACGAGAAGCTTCTACAAGAGTTCGGTTTCGCCTTTCGACAACGTTGTTCTGCTGAGGAGTGCGAGCAACAGATGTTTGATGAGATATGCCAACATTTTCATAAAATTCACGAAGAGTCTGATTGACAAATTCGGTTCCATTATCTGTTCGAACATTACGGACAGTAGAATTCAAACGAACTTGAATATTTTTGATGCATTTGATGATGGCCTCAGGTGCTTCATCTTTTGTCTCACAAATAATCTAACCAAGGAATTTGAATAATATCAATAATTCACTATGATATACTTTTCCGTTACTACTTGCCACATTGCATCCAGGCCACATAATCCTTATGCCAAAAGATATAGTTTCTTCCTGGTTAGTGTAATTCGGCTTTGGGTTTAAAGAGGACTTCTTGTTTTTCCCTAATGCACTTGATGAATTACAGGTGATCTTTCTGAAATTTAAGTTTTGGAAATTTCTCGTGCAAGACCGTCTTTAGCTAGCTTGTTAAGAGTACCGAAGTTGAGATGAGATAACCGACGGTGCCATAACCAGCTCTTAGTCTTTAACGCTTTGGATAGAAGACAGATCGGAGATGTTTTAAGCATGTCATCAAGAGAGATTGTGTACAAATTTGTGTCACGGGATCCGGAAAGTAGATCAACACCTTCTAAATTACGAATAAAGCAAGTGTTTTTCTGAAATACAACTTCAAGGTCCGCATCACAAAATTTTCCAACAGAAAACAAGTTATGTCCAAGCCCCTCGACGTAGTATACTCGTGAGATGGTCACATTTCCCAGCTGATAGTCACCATACCCCATAATCTTTGCAATCTGGTCGTTCCCGAATCTAACTGTACCCAAAAATCTACTAACAAAATTCATGAGCTGAGAGCGATTCCCTATCATATGTTTCGAACATCCGAAGTCCGGATACCAAAGAACAATCTGGACAACCTGTAATGACAAGAGAAGAAGACGATGTAATATCTGTAGCATTGGATCCCCAAGTATGATTGGGTTCCGAGTGGTTAGCATTCTTAGATTCTACAATCTTAGCTTGTTTACTCGAACCTACTTTTTTAGCATTTTTGGGTTTCCTGCTATAGACTTTAAGCTCTGATTTTTGTATTTCATCTGAGTGGCAAGTGGTTGTCTTAGAAGGCACTATGTTAACTGAAGTGATCCTAGTTAAAGGGCACGAGTTACCAATAATAGTGAAAGTTCTGCCTGTTGGTTTCCACTTTAATCCTACATCAGTGAATACATGACCCGTAGGTTTCCAAATATTTTGTTTTGTATGTTTCTTAGCAGATTTAGCACGGCTAGTCACATTTTTCACAAAATCAATAACACACATATCATGAACACCATCAAACATAGATTTCTTACAAGTAGCACAAATAGGTTCAGAATTCGCATTTATCAGTGAGTGCTTAACATCAACATCATGAATTGGTTCAACAACACGATTCTTTTTATTAACATTCCTAGGTTGGGCTTCTACTTTATTCTTCTTGTTCCTACTTGGTGATTGCGAGATCCTATCATTCTTTGTATTGCTCGTAGGCTTTGATCCGCAATTGCTAGTAGAACACTTCACTCCTGTAGAAGACAACACATGTGTATTAGAATCTGATGTTTTAGAAGACTCTACCTGTTTGATGTTGCTTGAGGAGTTGAGAGGTTCAACAAACCTAACCTTCTTGTGATTGTTTTTGGGTGTGACAGCAACCTTTTTAGCACTAAGTTTAATCTCATTAGGGCAAGTATCTCGAACATATACAAGTAACTCCTGAATTCGTTGGGCATGCTTACGGGCACTGTTTAACTCACTATCTAAAGGATGTTTTGCTTTAGCTAGTTCGACTATTTCACGAAGAATATCAGCTTGTTCTTGAGTGTATCTAAGGTAGTCTATGTGAGCTTCCCTATTTCGCAATAACTTAGGAGCCAAATGTTCTAAATCTAGCTCGAACATGCCTGGAACAATAGTGGTGGCAGATGGTATTTGTGCAACAAGATCGACAATTTCTTTTCCCTTTAATTTTCGTAAATTGTTTTTTCAATGATGTTATCACAGAAACCTTATCTTGAATTTGAGCTTTTAAATCCTCATTTTTAGAAGATTTTAAGTTCAGTTTATCAATTAAAGAGTCACTCTATTCTTTAGTGTGAACACGTGTCTTTTTGATCAAATCAAACCGATCTTTAAAAATCTGTTTCACATGATTAATTTCTTTACAAAGACGCTCGTTTTCAAAAATCAATTTTGCCACACTATTTTCCAATTCCACTTTTTTGGTCGCAATCTCACGGTTATCATAAATAACATTATCTTCTTTGGACTTTTCTCTCAATGATTTTATAATTTCCTTCATCTTACAAATTGTAGCTTCTTTGTCTTGAAGTTGAGCTTTCACATCATTATTTTTAAAATATTCTAGAATTTCAGGAGCATTTTGATTCTCACATGATTTATCTTTTTGAAAAATTTCTTGATTTAGTTATATTGTCAATTCAAGAGAATTACAATGTTTTTCAAGTTGTGAATAATTTTTCAAAAGATCATTATACGCCTTTTTTGTTTGTGAAAACTCAGCATCAAGATTTAAGCACATTTCACAAGATCCACTTCTTTCCATTTCGACATTCACATATTCATCATTCAAGAACATAGAATTCATCACAGTTAGAAGAATATCTTGAGACATGATTTTTTGTAAGTGTCGATCATTTTCCAAAAACAGTTCTTTTTTAGCAATTTCCAAACATTGTTTGTCAACCGATGACTGTTGGACAGCAGCTTCCATTTTGTCAAAAACTGTTTGTACTTCTGTTATTTCATTTAGAAGATCTTTATCAAACACATTGAAGATGTCTTTTAAAGATTTTAGAAATGGAATAACTTCATTGATAAAAGCAGCTTTTGTATGTTCAAACCCCCATTCACCTTCTGTAAGAGCAGAAGGTGTGGTCCTCTTCTTCACCACAAAGTCAAACTGAGTGAGGTGGAATTTAAGCTTTTTAAGGCTTGCATTCACTAAACTCACCTTAGGGAGTTCACTGGGAACTTCCACATTGACAGGTGGTTCATTAGAAGATTCAATGGTTGGATTAGACATATGAAACCAGAAAGCTTGTTCAGCCGACAATTCTTGTTGTGGAAAAAAATATTTCTCAAAATCTTCCGATAATCTATTTAATTTTTCATAATCAATAGGTTTGTTAGAAATGTTTTGTTTAATTGCCTCTGGATCTTTTGCTTTTCCAGACATTTTTGATCGACTTACTTCTTCCAAAATCAGTGTCTCTTCATCATCACTCACATGCATAGCAACATGTTTATCAGAAATAACAATACCATCATACAAGGTGGGTTTAATCCGCTGAGCTTTCTTGAGATAAAACAGATTCTGATAACCTAGAGCTTGTTTGTGAGTATTATCATAAAAAACTTGCGATTTAGTTAACATGTGCACTGTTTGAGCAGATTGACCCACTTTAAAAATGATGTTATCAAGTTCCTTAATCTTCTTTTCCAAATCAATTTCATTTTCCATATATTTATTTTCTTTTTCTTTGGAGTCATTTTTGAAAACAGTAAATGTTTGCAATAAAGATTCTTTTTCTTTGATTTGTTTTGAAAGATTTTGCTCAAGTAAGTCAACTTGTTCTTTCAGTGCAAGCTTTTCCTTAATCATATCATCCATTTGTGAATTAATCATTTTTTCACGACTGCTTAAATCAATAATAAGACGTTGTTCAAAAGTTTTGACTCTTTCTTTATATCTCTCAAGCTCAGCGGTTATTGATTCATTATTCTTTTCCTTATTAGCCTTTTCTCAATTATTCACATGATTAATCATTTGTTCTGACATTTGTTTAATCACAGATAAGATAATTGAATCTTGTTGTGCTTGCAAATTAGTATCTTGAACAGTTGCCTGTTATGTTTCTTGCAAATACTGAGAGTATGGTATGATATTGCTATCACTATAAATCTCATTATCTGTAAAATCCTCAATGGGTGATTGTTCAAAATCCTGCATTGCTTGCACACTTTGATTACCCATATCATTAAGATTGGTTTCCAAGTTGGGTACCTCTGTGACGACGTTAGAACCAAAGTTGGAGATATTGGCCATGAGAATCGCTTTAGCATTCGAGATATCATCACAGTCAGAATCATAAGTATCAAGATCCTCAGTCTGGAAAGCAGCATTGTTTGGAATGATTGTCAGAACAGTTTGACCATCTGGAATCCCTGGATCTGCAAGAAATGCGAGTTGCTCTTCATCCAAAATTTTTCCAGCTTCTTAAGCTTCAGCCAACATTGCTTTCTCCTTGTACCATGCATCATTCCTTGGTCGCTTTGGCTGAGTGCATTGCCTAGCCATATGTCCTTCACCTTGACAGTTATAGCATTTAACAACCCTTGTTTGTCGATTGACATTGTTTCCCTTAGAGCTAGTAGCAATACTCTTTTAACCAATACTAGAATAACTTTGTCCTTGTCTCCCCTGAACTTGTTGCACTGTTACCCTGCCATCTTAAATAGTGGCATGGTTTCTCGGATTAGAGGAAGTTCTAAGTTGGTTATTGGTAGTGGGAAACCTTGAAGAAGCTACAGCTGTTAGAAAAGCCATTGCCTTATTGAGACAAGCAATTGGATCATCTCCTGGAGAGAATATCGGAACATCAAAATCTGAGTCCATAGGAGGCGACTCATTCATAGGTTGTGTAGACACTTGAGGTGATGGAAAAAAAACTTGAGGAGCAGATGCGATCTGTTGATTCATGTGAGACTGATATGGATATGATGATGGAACAGATGAATGATTATATGGAGATTGTGATTGGTAAGTAGATGAATACCGTGGAGTGGGATGAATTGATCCATATTGAGATGATGGAACCTGTTGTTGAAGGTGAGGATTGTTGTATGAAGACTGATAAGTGTTGTTGTGAGGTGGTGTCATCTGATGATTAGCAACTAAAGCAAATGGATCTTGATTGCGTTTACGCATAAGTCGGACTTCATTTGCATGGAGTTCATGTTGTTGAAGATGTGCATGAAGTTGATCAAAGTTGGTAGTATGCAGATCTTTTATAAGCTTGACATCAGTCACAAACTTGCTCCATTCAGGTGGAAGACTGTTTAAGAACTTGGTATTGACTTGAAATTGCTCCAATATCATATTGTAAATGTTCATGTCATTTATTAGCTGAGAAAATCTCAAATAATACTGATGAAGTGATTCCCCCTTGATATAGGCAAACTTATCAAATGCATCATATAATTTACACTCTCTTTCCTGCTTAGTTAAGGAAGTACCCTGCATTAGTAGCTGAACTCTTTCCCATATATCCTTGGCAACCCTATGATGATTAACAAGAGCATAGACATCAGATGGTAAACCTTGAAGAATTATGTTAGTTGCTTTCATATCACAATCAACTTGATTTTTCTCAGCAACAAACAACTCAGCATATTTCTTTTTCTTGGTCTCCCCATTTTCTTCAATATTAGGCCAAATGAGTAGACCGTGTTCAACTGATTCAAGTATCATTCTGTCGTGCTCTCTGTTTTGCATGTATAATTCCATTATACTTTTCCAAGAATCATACAAGTCCTTTCCAACATAGGTGGACGATTGTCAGCACCAGAGAGTATCATGTACTCAGCAAGAGTATTCTTTTGTCCAAGTGGAATAATTGAATCCATTTTAAATGTGATAAGATAACAGATGATCGTACAATGATTGGAGGTTATTGTGTAAAAGTGAGGTTTGATTAATGAAATTGAGTCTTTAGAATACACGAGATTTTACTATTCTTGATAAAACTAAGAAATCAAGTTTTCACGGGATTTTACAAATCAAAGAACAACCGTATAATTCACCTAAGGAAAGTGTATAGTTCTCCAAAGTAAAACGTATAAATCACCCTAGCAAGAAGTATAAATCACCGAAGCAAAGACATATAAATCACCCAAGCAAGACGTATAAATCACCTTAAGGAGTATGTATAAATCGCCTATATTAAATGGTGTATAAATCGCCCTTGGAGATAACGTATAAATCGCCTGATGGAAAGCGTATAACTCGCCTGAAGGAAAGCGTATAACTCGCCTAAAGGAAAGCGTATAACTCGCCTGAAGGAAACGTATAACTCGCCTAAAGGAACACGTATAAATCGCTTGAAGGACCACGTATAACTCGCCTGAACAAAACTCGTATAATTCGCCCTACATATAAATCGCCCAAAACACTTCGAAACTCAAAAATCAAAAATCTTAAAAAGACTCACTTTGTGACGTTTTTACCTAATTTTTCTTGTACTTCTTACCTATCTAAGACTACTAAAACCTTAAAAACATAAACTTTAATGTTTTTGAGACAAAAAAATTTGAAATCAAGATTATTTATACAAAACCCTTTTCTAACCAAAAAGACTCAAAAAGATGATTTTTTTGTGGTTTTTGAAAGTTTTTCTTGTACTACTAGTCTAAACTAAGATAAATAAGAAAGAAAGTGAAGATCTTTTTGGTTTTAAAACCCTCAAAAAGTGAAAACTCTTTGAAATGGTTCGAACCAAATAAAGACGCCTAATCTAGGTAAACACGCACACAAAAACCATCACAAGCACCCCATGGCTCTTGATATCAATTGTAGAATAATACCTTATCACTATGGATTACTAGATAACTAGGGTTTTTAGAGAGAGAAAGAAATGGTTG
>BQNB010094923.1:13107-24204 GCA_026074375.1 Tanacetum coccineum
AAAACCAGAAGAATTTTATTAACTTTAAACGCGTATAGTACTAGTGACGAGGCCAAAAACCTAGCAAGAACTATAAGTGGCCGTGACCCAACGTTTGACCCATAAGAGGGTTAGCGAACCGTTAGGATTTTCACATGAAATAACGAGGAAAACCCTCATATGGTAGCTGTGATGTGTAACGGGGCATATCCACGAGACCCAAGACAAACCCTAGCCAAATGTTGCTCATTGTAGGTGCGTACCACAACCGAGTCTTGCTCGTTTTGAGTACGTCATTTACGTTGCAAGAAAGAGCACTCCGTGCGCATCATTTCGAAACATAAACCTTCACTTGTGTCGCATGCAAGCTAACGAATCATGGCAAGCGTTGCTTGCTGTTGAGGCTGCATGCTCTACATGAAACGAGAGGTCACTGGTATCTCGAAGCATAGCCCTCAAATTGTTAATCACCTAAGTCACGCTCATGTTCAAATAATATATAAAACGAAAACCTGCATGTTGTTGCGTCTGTTTGTTTAACCAAGATGGCAGGAAGGGAAAAACAGTGAGTATAAACTCACTGTTGAGCGTCTGATGGGCAACAAAAAGGGAAACCAGAAAATATGCAAACCGTGTACTCCATATACACATATATACATGTGATAATCTATATAGGAAACCTAGAAGAAAACCTATATATATGTATTATTAAGGGCACGTGAGTGGAAGCAAATGACACCACAAAAGTGGTTGTCAAACCTCCTGTTTGTGTGCGTCAAAAAGCAGAAAAGGGAAAAAGGGAGGGGTACACACGTGATATATATAATATACATTCGAGCCTTGTTGTGAAAGAATTGAAACCGAAAAACAGTGAGTTAAAAACTCACTGTTGTGTGCGTCAGGTGTACAGCCGGAAAGAAAGCAAGAAAGAATAGTAGGACATGAATTATAGAGTGCATACACGTGATAAGTTATAATATACAAAGATGCATGTATTATTTTGATGACAAGTTGACATAGAGACCAATCAAGATATTTTCACTTGCAATTTCTGACAAAGATATATATATATATATATATATATATATATATATATATATATATATATATATATATATATATATATGCGTAGCTATGAGTTCGAGCTCCAAATGGGTGACGAATTGATAACAAGTGTAGTTAGTTTTACAAGTATATTTATTTTAGCGAATATAAGTTAGAAACGATAATTTACGATGCTTTATAATTGTTAACGAAGGAAAACGAACTTTTAAACCGGTAAGAGAGTTTGTCCCGGCTCATACATTTTAATTAACACCAAAAATATTTTCAAAAACTTATTTGAGTTTAAAATATAAATTTAAAAGCCATACGATTTAAAAACCATGAAACGAGAGAATATTAAATATAAGTAAATAAGTTGTAGCAAATTAGTTAACGACGACGATATAAATAAACAAACGCGATGAGAAGATACATGTACTTAATAACATACAAATACTGTTTACATTTATTAGATATAAAACCATACGAAATTGTAAATATAAGTGCGACACATAGTAATATTAACAGATTCTGTGTAGATACTCATAATTGTAAAGTCGTCACTAGGGCCGCGGTTTAATCGACACTTTGAAAACATAAAACGTTAACTCATAAACGACCAAGCCTTTTGACCAATTGCATAATTCATTGCATATGTTTAGAATGTAGACTCAGACTTTGTCATAATTATTTAGGTGTTTGACTGAGTCACTGTTTGACGTGCCTTAATCCACTACCAATCTCAGACGATTAACTGTCAAGGTGAGTTTTCATAGCCCCTACTCTACTGTTTTAAATCATCTTTTGGGGTGAGAACATTGCTTATTTTAAACGTGTGAATACAAGTACAATTACTCATTACTGATTGGTCTAAGTCCCGATTTAACCCAAGTTGCTATTCGCCCAATTCATCATGAACCGTCAATCTTTGTGAGCGCGAATTAGTCAAGCAAACACAGTTTCATTTGAGTCAGATTACGGGTGTCCCGGGTTAGACACCTGCAAGGGCATTCATTTATTGTTGGTATATGTTAATGCTTCGGTGTCATAAGCTTAGACAATAGTAATGCAATTTATATGACTTTGTATCTGTTATATCGTCATATGCGGGTGAAATCTTATGATTCATAAACACTATATTTTCTGCTTAAACAAACCTATGAACTCACCAACTTTATGTTGACACTTTAGCAATGTTGTCTCAGGTATTAAGAACGAAGATGCTATATGAAGTCTCATGCATTGCAGTCATTTTCTCGTTATCTGAAGATCACTTGTACTATTTAAAAACGCTGTCGTATTGTCTATTTTATGCTTCCGCTGATTGTTTAAACAATTTATTATTTCCTAATTTAAGTGATCAATTTTCTTAAAACGTCTAATATAGAGGTCGTTCTGTATTGCTTAGAAGTATGATAATCATGAAGTCACACGCCCTCGGTTGCCATTAAACTCTGATATTTTTAGGGTGTGACGGATTGGTATCAAAGCTCTGGGTTATAGAGAACTAGGTTGTATTAGGTAGCACTAGACTATAACTACTTATCTGCTTAACATGCTTATTATGCTTCTATTGTCTGTCATTGTTGGTTTCTCAATATGGGGTACATAGGAATCAACAATCAAAGGAGTACATATATATTAAAATGGCATACATGTGAAATAGACATATATGAGATACATATACTTAATATGGGTTACATATGTATTAAACAGATACATATACTTAATATGGGTTACATGTGCATTAAACAGGCTTAACTACGCGTATTTTGAAATATACCTATATCCTTATTTCATATTTTCTTGTCTCAGCAACATGTCGAACTCGGATGAATTGAGACACACCAATATCACTACACTAGTACCTCCTCGACACACTCTATCAGGTGTATCACAGGAGACGTCCTACTCTCGGATTACTTATCTTGCCGTCTGTATCACTATTTTCCCCGACTAGCAGGCGTACTGCTCGTATATCTATTTTACCTATTGAGCCAAATCTTGCTGAACGTGCCAGAATTTCTGCTATTAACCTTGATGATTATCAACTTGATTCTCTTACTCCACCACCCTCACCTTCATCTCCATTCTCGATGGCTGCTTACCAGCGGATGATTGCTGAAACGGACCCCACCCAGAGAGAAGAAGCTCTAACTGCCTACGGGATGGAAACTGGTCAGGGTTCGGTGCCTGTTCCTGAGACACCCTTGACCATATGCATGAAGCGCCTTAGAGGACAGTTGCATACCATTCTCGAGAACATGGACCGTTACCCAAATGCCTGTTTGGAGGAGTTAGAAGCCTTCCTGACACTGTGGGATGTGAAGCCCCGAGTTGAGGAAAGTTCGTTGAAGACGCTATCTGTGGACGAACTGATTACTCAGCTTAGGCAAGTGTGTGAGGATGCAGAGGATCGTGCTAGTAATGCTCAGGAGGAACCACGACATAAGAGGAAGGAGGCACTCGAGGAAGCGGTCCAGCGAATCTACCGTAACAACAACTAGTTTTATTTTTGTCTTTTGTACAACCACTAAGCTATGGGTTTGTCACGGCTAGTGAACTCTTGTATCCCCTTACTCTTTGAAATAAGTATCATGTTTGCGAATAATAACAGTATTGATTTCAAAAGACATGCCATTTGTAGTAACGTGACTATCTTTACGCATATAACTTTTGTACATGTCATAACTGTTATTTCCATTGTCACTCTTATAGAAAATGACACCCGGACGACGCCCAACTGTCCGCCGAAACCTTCCAGTCAACCGTTCGACCAACTGAAACAATGTGGACATCAACAGTGGCATTGACACTCAGATGCTCAACCAGCTCATTGCCACAAGAGTAGCTGAAGCACTCGCAGCTGCCGCTGTGACTCATGCTGCAAGCACTCAAGAAAAGACCAACCTAGGATCCAACTCTTCCCAGAATAAGGCATGCAACTACAAAGAATTCCGTGCAGTCATGCATGAAAACTTCTGTGGTACTGAAGGTGCTGTAGGCTTAACCCGATGGTTTGAGAAACTAGAATCTCAATTTGGGATTAGCAACGTTGCAGAAGGTGACAGAGTTAAGTTTGCTTCTAGCACACTGCTAGATAGTGCTTTAACTTGGTGGAACGTGTATGTTCGTTCTGTTACTCTCGATACCGCTCATGCAACACCTCGGAGTGATTTCAGGGCTATGTTCATCCGGAAGTACTGCCCTCGAAATAAAGTCAAGCAAATGGAAAACGAACTGTGAAACTTAAAGGTGAAAGGCACAAATCTTACCGCCTACAATCAACGATTTCAAAAACTCATCCTATTATGCCCTGAAATGGTCGAACCTGAACCCATTTAAAAAAAAGTTTCTAATTAAGTATTGAAAAGACTAGTTTCACGGGTTTTGTTTGTTGTGAAATGATGCCAAATGATATTATTAGTTTGCTTAATCAATTTAAAAGAATATTATTAGTTTTCTTTTTCTTTTTTCTTTGTCAATTTGAGTTGAAAAATAGTTTTTTAATGGTCTCGAAAGATGAGGTTTAAGTAAGATTAACATATGTATTTTCATTAGACAAATATTATTGACGCATAATAATATGATTGTCACTTTATTCTCTCGGTTATATAATTATGCTTAGGCAAGGTACTCCTTGGAGATTCATTTTTACTCCTTTACTCCCATCAAAATAGACCATTTATCCTTGTTATTGTTCTTTTTATCTTATTATCTAATAAGACTTTCCTAATAAAATAATATTAATACTTATATAGTGACTAGATAATAATAAATACGAGAATAATATGATTCATATCATTGTTTTGTTTTCTTCAGGCCATATCTTACATCCCGTTTTGAGATATTCACTATGTACATAGAAGTTAACCACTCTGATTTCAATAACGGTTATCTATTTGGGGACAAAAGAGTATCCGATACATTTGGATTACGATCAGACACGTGGTGCGACGTGGATAAGAACGGTTGCGGTCATGTCACTTTATTGGTTTATGAAATTGCGGTCCTTTAGCTGCAACCAACATGATGCTGCCAATTAAACACATCTTTAGGTCTCTGTATCATTTATCTATATGATATATAACGTCAATATAACACGTAATAAGCACACCCAAGTCTTTTGGTCTATTGTTTGTGATTTGCTCACCAACTTAAAGGTTGTGGCTTAGAGGCATTTGTAAGATATATTATGAGAGATGTGGCATAAGGTGTGAAAAAATGTCGTTCAAAGAAAAAACACATAATAAGCTCGAAAAACGATTTTGAAAATGAGTCTAATCATAACAATTGTCAAATAACTAAAGAACATATAGTTGAACTAAGACACGTCGTAGCCTATGATGTTGTTTATTTTCCTTTATTGTGAAAACACAAAGACATGTCGAAGAACTTGTTGAGAATTTGAATAGTCCTTTGATATGCATCTTGATATGGAGCTTATGCAACGTAACGTATTTGATCAAACATATAATCAAATAGAAATTTACATTTTTGTGACCGAAGATGTCATTTATTACCAACTTGACTCAACCTTATAGCATGCTGAATGTGTGAACAGGCGAAAATGTCATCACAAAACCTAATACTTTCTTTCATACATATAACATCACCATCGTCTTTTAATATCATATATATGTAATTATAATTTTTTTCCATGAAACCGATTACACAATAAACGTGTTTTAGATGCTCTTCAAGTTGATATCAATTTTGCTATGTTCTTGTAAAAAGTAAATTGAATTTTTTCGATATATATTGTATTCGCAATGTATTACTTTTAAATAAGCCACTTTAGCCATTCTTCCTCCCATGAACCTAAAGATTTGCCTTTGTATTATGAAGTATTAGGAAAGATTACAAATCTTTTCTTCTTCCTCTCACCTTCATTCCTCCCTTCCCCACTCATCATCTTTTATCCACCGGCAACTTTGTAAAATTTTATCATTCGTTACCAACTTTTTCTTCCCATCTATTTTAAGATCTATGTAATCAAAATTTGAAGATTTATGTTGAAAAAATTGATTCCTAGCCTAAAAAATAAATATATTTTTGGATTATGGTAGTCGGATAGCACGAGTACATTACGAATATGTGAGCCTATTGGGAGCACACACGTTAATACACGGAGAATAGGTTTTATACTTCACAATATTAAAACCGAAGGACTAAATTGGACAAAACTCGGACCCGAAGGATGCCATATAGTGGCCGGTTATCCTAGGGGTTTTAGGAAGAGCGTTTTGAGTCCAATTAGGAAACAAGGAGGTTATTGATTTTGATAATGATTGGTTGTTTCCTAGTTTATCTTAACTAGGATTTTGTGTACTATATATACACCTAGAAATTGACACCGATTCATTCATTATTAATCACCACAAAATCAAAATTAGTTTTCGGTTTTTCTCCTTGCTCCTCCCTTCCACCAATTTCACAAAACCTTCTCAAAGGGTTCTTTGGTTTTCGGTTATTACTCCACACCCAAGCTCAATTAAAATCTCAAGTTTTATTTGTCCTCTCTTGTTTCCTACTAGCTCGACGTTACAAGTATTAAACACAAGGTGTTCGTGGTGGTTTTGGTTCGAAGAAGAAAAACCCTAAAGGGTTTCGGGTTGCTTAAATTCGGTCCAAGGGTTTTCGGTTGTTAGCGTTTCTTATAAATCCTAATTCGGTGTTTGTTATTCGGTTACAAGTCAATAGTTTGTTTGGTAATCGGGATATTATACAAAGGTTGTTCGTTTGTGAAGTTTAAGTCTAGCAAGCTTAACATATTCGTTTGACGTGATTGTGTGAGCAACCGTAGAGGCGATTGTTTTAGTCGCTTTATTTGTTTTCTCGATCAATTGGCTAAGAGGTACGCTTTCTATTTACTTCTTATGTACGTGTTAATCATATGTTATTACTAGATCTAATCCGCTGCGTACTCGTAGTTACTTGGTTACCTAGATATTAAATCCCAATATATATAAGTTATGTTTTGTGAATTGTATAAATTTATATATCTGCAAGTAAAGTCAATATATTTGTGCTTTACGAAATCTATGCATACAATACGACGTTATGTGAGATAAGAGCACTCTTCGGATTTAGGAAAAAAATTCTTAGATTGAGCAATATACACAAATGTGAATAAAATTAGAAATAAGTTGCATTTTGAGTCACATAAATGCATATTTCCCTAATCAAAATTCATTTTCAAATCTTACAAACTTTGTGGAACAATTCCTACCAATCTTAACATGATTTTAATATAACGACAACAAATATACGTATAACTAATCTTTATTAAGTGAGTCTCCGTTGACGAATACTTGTTTTGATTCAATAGTTTTACATTACACGACAATAATATAAAGTAAAGTAGTTCTCCACCAACCTAAACGTTGTGGGTTCAAGCCTCGCTAAAGGTATTTGTGAAATATATTGTGAGATAGGTGGTATATGATGTGGAAAAAAATTGTCTTCGAATAAAAATATAGAGTTAAGTGACAAAATCACTCTTAACAAAGTATCGTACTTCCGAGTAACTGCATCGACTGATTTGTCCATTTTATGCACCGGCTTGTGTCCCACAAAGTAGGCTTCATCATTAATAAGGAGATGGTCCAAGGAAAAATAGTGAAAATTAGAGTACACTAAACACAAATGAAAAGAAAACGTGAGACTATGTAGTTTTTAGGTTTATTTTGACCCATGTAATAATACCGTAAGTTTTAGAAAATAAGTTCTATATTAGAATATTTTTCATACCTTACAGAGTTAAAGAAGGTATAAGACCTACTATCATTTGCCTCTTATGCTTTCCGTGCCCGGTTTTGCAATGTTTCTGTAGAATCAAGTGCTCACACTTTCTTCTCTTGTCACACAGCTTGTGCTGTTTGGCATCTCGTTCGGGTTTCATCAGGTTCTATGTTCCCTTCCTTTTCCTCATGTGGTGAGTGAGATCGTTGGTTTCAGTCATGTCACGCCTCAAAGGAAAAGAAGGACGGTGCTTACGCCATCTTTGTTGCTTCCTGTTGGAGCTTATGGAGGTTTAGAAATAATATCACATTCAACTCTCATTCTATGATAAAAAGTGATATCTTCGATTATCTTTGTCTTATTTCTTTTTCATGGCTTAAATTTAAAGGCAATCTTTGTATTAACTGGAACGATTAGTTGCAATCTCCTTTGTAACTCACTAGCACCTTGCTAGTTCTTATTTTTATATATCGCCGTTCAAAAAAAAAAAACTTATCAAATGAGAACCTTGCAGAAATCTTTAAAAACCAAGTGTTAAAATAGACAAAACAAAAAGTCTTATGTAATAAAAAGAAGTATACCTTCATTTTTCGGTGTATATAAGGATCAGTGTTGATACTTGATATGGTATAAAGTTAGAGAACAACGATCATGCCTAAAAGAATATAAAATGTCATGATCTCGCAACGATCATGCTGTAATAATTAGTTATCTTTTATATTATAAAAGAATTACATTATTTCGGAGTTTTGTTGGACCAATCACAATGCTTAATTTTGTTACGTAGGCAAAATCTGCGCTTTGATTGGTCAATAAAAAGTCAAAATTAAATCAATTTGGTGTTGATCTGTTCGGTTATTTCGGTTAATTTTTTTTTTGGGGTTCAACCCGAAAACCGAACCGAATCGATCCGAAAACCGAATTTGAATTCAGTTTGGTTTTCAGGTTGACCTGAATAACCCGAATTACACAATTTATTTTAGAAAATAATAATAATTACATAGATATTTACTAAAAAAAATATTTCAAGCATAAAAAGTGTTTTTTATATTAAGATAAAATTTTATTAGTCTTATATATATATATAAATATATAAAAAATATACATATTTATATAAATTCGGTTTTCGGTTCAGATTGCCAAACCCATATCCAACCCGAAAACCGAATTTATAGTTCGGTTCGGTTCGGTTCGTTTTTCGGTTTTTATGCTCACCCCTAAAATCAGTTACAAATTTGATACGATTCTTTCCGGTTTAGTTTTATTCCGGCTTTCGGTTGCTTTTGTCAGCACCCTAAAGCTCCGCAGCTAGTTTTAACACGAACCCAAAAAACTCAACACGACTGACGACACGACTAAAGTCGAATATGAAAAGCAAGAAGTGCATCTTCTTTTGTCATCTTCTAAAATTCACCCCTTCAAACTTGTCAAGCTTGACAAAGTATGAAGCCATGTGTTTTATAGCAGCAGCAACCGTTGATTATCACAAAATAATCTTCTTTTATTGTTGATTGTCTTCACCCTGATCCGGGACACACAACAACTAACATTTTCTAGCTTTTGATTAGATGCATATACGTATATAAGATGCATTTCATGATTTCTCTTTTATTTAGTTCCTCCACAAGTGCCGAAATTATAAAAATCAATTTGCACAATTTACACTTCAAATTAACTTTCAAAACTCAAAAGGTGCATCTAAATAAATAGAAATGCATCTAACGCAAGTCGTTTTTCATTTTGCTAAAACCATATCTAAACCTAAATCCAAATATTTAATATGGAGTAGGGGTGAGCATAAAAACCAAAATAACTGAATAAACCGGAAACCAAAACCGAACCGAACCAAAAACAATCGAACCGAACTAAGAACCGAACCGAATTTGCCAAAACCGAACCGAACCGTACTACGAATTCGGTTTACGGGTTGGATATGTGTTTGACAATCATAACCGAAAACCAAACCGAAAACCGAATTTATATAAATATATAATTATAATCTTTATATATTCATGTATAAAAAAATACTACTAAAATTTTATCCTAATCTAAAAAAACACATTTTTATGTAATTATTTAATTTATACGTAATTATTTAATTTTTAAATATTTATGTAATTATTTAATTTTTAATTTCGGTTTTCGGTTTTTGGTTCGGTTCGGTTTTCAGGTTGATCCTAAAAAGAATTTTGGTTTTCGGTTCGGTTTTCGGATTGACCCAAAAAAGAATTTCGATTTTCTGTTCGGTTCGGTTGAATTCTTGTTTGGTTCGGTTTTCGGGTCGACTCAATTTTTTTTTTTACCGAATTAACCGAACAACCCGATAACCGAACCGATCAACACCACTAATATGGAGTTAACCCAGACTACTAAATTCTATTCGGCCCTAAACAAATTTATATTAGAAATTTTCAGCACAGGCCCACTTGTACAAGACTCCAGCCCAGGAAAACACTTAACTAAACCCTAGCTATAGCTATAAGTTGCCACAACACAAATACCATCACAAACAGTCATTAAACCGAAGTCACAACCCCTTTTAATTGTTTTTGAAGATAAGTTATGCTAAAGATCTTACGTGAGCTCTCAGGTAAGGTTTGATGACTTTCTTGTTTGTGTTCATTTGTTCTGGGTTTCGTTATTAATGGCAGTTTAAGAGTTTTGTGCGGATCTAACCCAAGTAACCTAAAACACGCAGGTTATGTACTATACAATCGAAAGTTTGACATCAGTTATTATGACATATTGTTCTTTCTGTGAGAACCGTGAGAACGGTGTTGTTGGTGGTTTAGATTACCTTCATAATCATTACACAAGGTAACTAATCGTTTTGGTAGTAAATACTTTTATTATTTCATGTTTAGCTATTTGGTTCCTTGTAATTAGGATTTCTCAAATAAATATATTAGATCTGACAAAATATGGGTATGCTGGGTAATTTGTCAAAATGGTTTATTCATGGTGCAGATTGAAAAGATTGGGCCTGCGGGTCAGGGGACTTTTTTTAGTGTCACACCAGATATTTGCTCTAATAAGTTTTCTCAAATAAATATATTAGATCTGACAAAATAGGCATTGTGGCCAATGTTTAAAACTGGAAATGAGTTAGCCATCAGGACCAGTTAATAGCCTGATTGAAGTACTCTTTTAGATTTTATTTTTCAACCAGGAAACCTTAAATGGCAGTTTGTTTCAGCCTGCAGTTTTCCAAGAGGACCATCACACATTGACATGTCAATCTAAAGTCATCATGGATTCGAGCTTTATCGTACAAGTGAATACGGTTGGAGAAGAACTGTTCTCGGAAGATCTTCATGACATCCTACCTGG
>BQNB010094924.1:0-19902 GCA_026074375.1 Tanacetum coccineum
TGTTAACATCAGGTTCATGTTCTTCTCGTTATATTCATCCGGTCTGATTTTTTTATCATTTCTTTAGCTAATTCAAGTGAATAAGCTTATGAATTAGAGGAGAGGAGAGCTATCTGAATAAGGGTATGAATTAGAGAGAGAGTTGTGTGAATAAGCTTATAAATTAAAAGAGAGTTATGAATAAGCTTATTTACTAGAAGAGAATAGAGTTATATGAATAAGCTTATGAATTAGATGAAAGTTAGTATGAATAGGTTATATTATTAGGTAGTTTTATGATCTGAATAACTTATTATTTAGCATTTGATTGAATTAAGTTATTGATATAAGCTGAATTAAGATGGTTTTAGCTTATTAGTTAGCAATAAGGAGTTTTGAGTTGATATGAAATATATCATAATGATATTAGCTTGGGTTAATGTGTTTATAACTGAGGTTATTTTGTTTGATATATCATATGTGATATCACATGTGATATTTTATTTTGTTGGATTTATTATATCATAATATCACATATGATATCACATAGTCTGTTTTATTGGATATATCATATGTGATATCATATGTGCTTTTTGCTTTTTGTCATGAAACAGCTTTTTTATATTTTTATTTTCATGAAACCGATTGAAAAATGTTTTGAAGAACAGGAATGCATGTTCATTATGTGGAAGTTTTGATTGCAACATCTAAAGACAGATTGATCATGTAAATTAATCGTGTATGCAGGTCAATAACATAGTTGTAACTGTGTAACTAAGTAGGAAGGTGGATGGTGCATTAGTGTAGGAGTCATCCACGATAACATCTAAAGACAGATTGATCATGTTTTAATTAACTAATACTAATAATTCTTGTCCTCGAAAAGGTTTAATCATCATTCATCAGTATGTTTTTTTAAGATTTCGTCCACCAAAATAATGTACTCCTAGGTTTTGATATAACATATATAACTTTGACGACATAATACAGTTTGATTTTTATATGGACTACGGTTAGAAATTCTCTTTTACTTGATTTTGGTTGATTTGGATCTTAATGAATGTGAATCTATTATATATCAGATGTGATAGTTTGTAATTTTAAGTACAGTATGCAACTATGATATGTGCCAGTTTCTCTTTCACTAAAAAAGATCACTGTTATGACTCTTTAACATGACCATCATTAATTTATCTAACCATAATACTGTTGTTTAAGAAAAATGATAACATGTTTTCTATTTTCTAATGCTGTTATTTACATGTGATTATGAATGCGCGTGCAAATTTAATACTTAGAAACAAAATAGCATCATTAATATCGAAAATCACATCCGTAATGTTATGCTTTTTATACTAGTTTGTCACATTTGACAGCTCGCGAAAACCTATGACATTATTGTACCAGAAAATGTTAAACATATATTATTCAAGACATGTTGTATCAGTTTTTCAATGTTTACAAAATCGTCTGTAGAACGTCAGAACCTCCGTGTTACGGTGGATGTGACAGAGTAAAAACAATGGAGAATAAAAATTTTGAACGTGATCACTGAAAATTTCATTGCAGCTTCTTCATTGCAGTTCTTGGGCCATATTAGGGATGGTTTTGTGTATGTTCAAGAGAGACTTGAAAAACAACTCTTCTCTTAGCACGCAGAATATGTGGATTGCTGATTCAATTTTCTTGCATCATGTAATCATTATATGTTGATATGATATTGGTAAAGCGAAGGGTTAAACTGTTGTCAAGAATCAAGATTATTCCATATATGATTATTATTCACTCACAACTATACCTTTCAAACAAATAATATCAACTAAATCTCCATAGTACTCTAAACGTTGAAACCTATACTTGAAGATATACATTCTATGGATTATTGTATATTTAAATTTTTTAGAATTTTTCTTCAGACAACTTATCATATGTGTTATTTCACTAACACGTATCATCAACCATATTTTATTCATAAAAATCAACATACTCCGATTTAAAGCTTTCCTGATGTTCACTTGATAAACATCGCCAAATATTAAAATTATCTATCCAACCTATCTTCATTATTAGTACTGGAATAATAAACACAATATATGCTTGAAACAAAAAGATCACAATATAGTTTTATGTCACATAAACAATATAAAAACGCTAGGCACGTCACCTTTATGCATAACTACATTAAATTTTTGATTTTGTTTTAACGGCGACATATTTGATTAGAAATGAACTAGCATGGCGCTAGAAATTTGACAAAGACGATTGAAGACCATCAGTCCATCTAATGACCAATTTCTGTTTCCTCTAGATTTTAACCACAGAAAAAGAAAATACAATGAATGTTATCAAAAACCTTAATGTTTTTCTGTGCATGTCTTGAGAATTGAAAAATGTGTTATCCTAAAACGCCAAAGCATCCAACATGGTGGCGGAAATGATAAGCTCGGGGTCTTTCATCGACTTTTTGAAGCTTTCCACGAGGGTACCATATGTCCCTTTCATCACAAGAAGATTAATGTCAGGATTTTAAGTCAACACCAAACCCCATGAACAAGCCTCCAATATTGAAGCCTGCAGAGACTACAAGAGAAAATGATGTGAGATTGTTTAGACTGTCAACATGCTTTGGAATGACATACTGGAACATAGAATTAATGAACAATATACAACACGAGCTATAGACCAAGGTTTAAGACGAATGAGGAGAGTCTATTCAAAGAAGCAAACGCCACATGAAGTGTTAACCTTCATGGAGGGATAATCTTACACCATCTGTTGCTTTGGAGGAATTAGCGATCATGCAATTATCAATTAGGTTTCCGAATGGAAAACTTACTGAATAAAAGAAACCATCAGTATAAAAAGAGAGGAGCACACAATCCTTCCAACCTCAACATCTCAACGAACCTATATCCATGAGAGGTTATTAAGATCTTGCAAGAGCTCTCCACTGTGTACAGGACGACTGCTCAAGTCCGAACGTCCAAAGTGCCATTAACACAACGCTCTTCTCTCATATAAAAGAAACTTTTGGCATGATGTTATGATTATTTTCTAGGCGAGAAAATACAACTTGTCTAAAGCATAGTAGTATACAAAGAGGGCGCCTCAACACTCACATCCATAAATAGTATTTGTTCCAAGACTCGCAGCTACTATCATAGCGCAGCCTTAAGTATCACCAATCTTGATAACGAAGAAGAATTTCAATGGGACTATAGCCACTTGAAAGTGAAGTATGATATTATTCGTGACACCAGTGCTATACGAGCCCAAAGACCAATTTGGTTTGGCAGCCTTTAAAAATTGAAGAAAAATGTATATTTAAAAAGAAATAAGAAAAAAATAAAAAACTCGCCAATGACGCTCAGAGACTTGTCATTGCTATTGAATAATAATTTTAAACAAAAGAACCTATAGACCAATAACGACGCAGAGCCTCATGGTAGATATTAAAGCGAAAACGCCTCATCTTAATTAGTTGAGAATGCAAGTGAGATGTTGTGGAAAAGGTTTAAAATCCTCACTGTCTCCGCTAAACCGCCCGCTACTTCTGCTCGTATCAAGAGAAGCTGTAATGAAATGTTTAGAACCATTTGTATACCAAGCAAGCTTTGTGAGGAAGTCACTATACAATTAAGAGTGTTTAATAACCCTGACACATAGTGATGTCTTTAGCTTGTTATTTCAGCTTTTTTTAACTACGATATGCTGCATCTATAGAGCTAAAACGTTTAAGTAATTTGTTCTTTCAACAAGTCCGTCAATCGAAGTTCTTTTTTCTTCCTATTTGGTGATGTGAGAGTTGTGATTGATTATTAGATTGATGGTATGTCTGTTTTTAGTGTGTTTTTTTTTATCGGTTTGCGTGAAAAAGTGTGTGTTGTGTATATTATTGTGTGGGTTTTGGAGAGGAGAAAGAAGTTTAGATTATGTATGAAGTGAATGGGGACGGGGATGGTGAAGATGTTGTAGCGTGAGTGGTCGGTGTAAGTAGGTTAAAAAATGACTGAGATGACCTCTGCTTTTGTTTTTTTGAAGAAAGTTTTGTCTTTTATTTTAATTAAAAAAAGTGTCATTTAGTCTTACCCTTAATTGTTTTTTAGATAGATGACTGAGGGTTGTGTCCCCAATAATTTAAGAAAAGGACTTGGTTTCCAATATAATCTCACTCTAACTATTTTTTTCATTAGAAGCACAGCTCAAATCTTACTTTTTTAGTTACAATAAAGTCGTACTATTTTAGTCGTATAATCATCACCTCAACGTATTATTATTGTTTAGGTAAAGCCTTTTTAAGCTTTATTTTTATTAGTATAATCATTCAAGTTTAAATGATATTCTAAACTAGGGCGTGAGGTGTGTAAAACGGACCGTCGACGGACCGGATCGGCTCCGAACGTATATTTCAGGTCGGTCGGTTCCGGTCCGACGCTTTGTTTTAGGAACACAATTCGGTCCTCGGTCCGATTTTCCCTGGTCTTAGGCGGTCCGGTACCGTTCCTAGGATCGCCAGTGGCTCAACCCTACGTCTTAACGGTAGTGAAAAAAATTTTAACATTTATTAAATAAAAAGGATAAATAAGAAAACATAAAGATTTTTGGCATATTAATTTTGTGCTACAATATATATAAAAAACTATATCTATGTTGTGAGATGTGTGAGTGAATGACATTAAAGGAATAATTAAGTATTGTATGATGTAGTTTGTTTCGTTCAAGTTTAGCTAAGTGATTTGTTAAGTATCTTATTTTATTTTAGTTACAAAATACCACTAAGTATTTTTATTGTTTAGCTAAGAAGCCATTTAACTTTTGATTCTTTCACTAGATTATATCATTCAAGTTCAGTGTTGTTAAGATCTACAGTGTTGAAATTGTCTTATTCATTGTTTCTTATGTAAAAAGGAAAAAATCTATACAATTTTTGTTCTTTGTTTAAAATTTATATTTTTTTTTTTTTTTGGTTAGATTATATTAGTAAGAGACGGTTAAATTTTTTGCAACGGGCTGTGATTATGTATTCAGGTACAAGTGATGGACGCATGTCCAAATACTCACTATCGACATCTCCCAAAAGATATTATTTTTCTATCAATTTTTTCTTAGTTAAATGTATATACTTATGTTAGACACATATATTAAAAGTGTGTTGTCGTCTAGTTTGAATTTTTTTTTAGTATCATCTGGTTAAAACAATTTTGAAAACTTAAGTGGTTTAATTAGTTGAAATAAAAGTATCAATGAATTTATCTAACACGGATATAAACTTGATTACTATGTTGGTATTAGATTGTCATCTCGATTAACATTTAATCCACTTTGATATAGAACCTTACTTGTCATTTTCATGTGCTCCCACCTTAATTTTGTTTCCCTGTTTATCTAATGTCATAGTTAGTTTTGGTTATCAGGAATAGTATGAACTAACATGTGTCAATCACGAGATGCTAACCACACTTCAAAATATTACCAAAGCAAGATGTTTTATTTGATGTTAAATAATAAGTGTGGTTCTATGCATTCATATAACCCCTGATTTACAGCTATTACATCTTTTTTTTTTTCCATATACTTACCATGATACAACACATTATTTGTTTGCCGGGAGCACTTACGGTGAAGGTTTTTTCGTTATCTCCAGGAGGATGAAAGTATCATACCTAAGCCTGTTGGCTTAAGGAGGTTCGGGTCGTGGTTTATCGGCAGTCTATCGGTGAATTCTTAAGTTCCATAAAAAGTTAAAAACTGTGTTAGTTTCAGGTGTCACATATTTTGCTTAGGTCGTCTCGTGTCTTAGATAAGGACTTGTTACCGAATATGCTTGATCCATGAGTTTAGATATTAAAATTTCGGATAAATAGTTCTTATGTATTAGAATCATACCGCTAAATCTTCTCGAGAACATGACAATCAACCGTGGGCTTCAAGAATCCGTGTCACTATGATGCTATAGTAAACTTGTAAATACGACATTGAGTTTCCTTATGTATTCAGAAATATATCGGTGTTTGCCCGGGGCAGGTCGGTTTCATTGTTTTGTTTTGATGTTGTTCTAGCTTTGGCCGCCTACAGTTTGTGGTTTTTTTCGAGGAAGCTAGACTATGTGTGTTTGTGTAGATAGCTAGTTACTGATGCATTAGGATAAGGATTTTGTAAAGTCGTGAATAAGAGATGTTATGAATGAAAAATGAAAAAAACCTAGGTGAATTCATTAATCAAGACATGTCATATGCTCCTAACTAAGAGTTTTGTATCACTACAAGAAAAAAGTTGCCTATTTAGTGACAAAATAAAAATTGTAGTCGCCTAACTTTGTGGTTGATGGTCTACATTTAAGCAAAATACATGTCTTAATTAGTACTTTGGGACATATAATATTTGGTCATACGGAATCATTTGGTGACGCAAAGCTTACAATCTGTGGTCACTATTTCTGTCAATTAAAGTATATGTGGGATAGCCCATCAAAGTCACTAAGGATCCTCTTTATACTTTCGTCTTCAACGTTCTGTAACAAAGAAAACATAAGCATACACAACCTACCCTTATGCTCATGGTTATATAATGTTCATACCTTTAGCTTCCCCAACTTGGACGAGACGTTGACTATTCTCGGAGAACTAGATTTAAGAACAAGTGGTAGCAAAGCTTGAGTGACATGTTTAGCTCCATAATAATTGGTTTCCAAGCACTTCTGAGCTCCTTCAAATGTTTGTGTCACTACTTTTTTGGACCTCTTAGCCTTTTCATCAATTGCCTATATCATAGTGAAAAACTTAATACATAAAACATCATACTTTGTATATCTCTATTATTCGAGAATGGAAAATCATTCATTTCCAAACAGTTGATCTGAAGTTTGTGTTGCGGTTTACAAGTCAAATGATTGTGTTTCAAGACTAGAACAAATGTACACTTACAGATGTCGATAACTAATTTCCTACCTTAGAAGTTAATTAGAAGAACAAGGCGAACCACGTACGTACCTCACTTGGAAAAGAAAGGTCTAAACTCCAAAACGACTCTTCATCAACGATAGTACTCGATATCCCAGCATTGTTCACCTGCACATCATAAAACCATATCATAGCTGCTTAAACTGACCCGCTATCTGTATATTAATTAATTCGGCCCATCACTTATGGTTTTACAGGGCCTTCATGGCAGTTACCAATATATCGAGCTTCCCAAATTGACCTTGTATAAAACTTTCCAAGGATGCAATACCAGCCGGATCAGTGACATCGAGCTGATGAAAAACGACATCATGTAAACCGGAAGCGTGAAGCTTGGCTACTGCATCGGCACCTAGCCTCTCATCTCTTGCGGTCAACACCACGAGAACTTGATGAGCTAGTTGTCTACATATTTCTAGCCCAACACCTTTGTTTCCACCCGTAACAACAGCTATCCTGTATATAAGTGTACAAAATATAAGAAAGCTAAGATTGTTAGATATAATTAATAGGTAAAGCTTCATAGAGGATTTTTATGGTACCTTTTTGATGACATTTTCTTACTTTCAAGTTTCAACGAGTGTGTTTATAAGTCAATGTTTGTGAGTGCATTAATATGATTATTTAAGTTTCTTAAATTTACAAATTTGGTCTCTAATCTTTGGTTTTCATGTCAATCAACTTTCCTAATTGCTGGCTCTTTAACATTCTTAATGAAACTTGGTGGGCCACTATCAAAAGAAGGACAATAGTATGGGCTTATTATATAGATGGGCGATGGCCATATTTAGTTTTTTATGTTGTTCTTAAGGGTATTTTAAAAAAAAAATTTATTTTTTTAACGGAAAATTATTACACCATACACCTCAAAATTTATTATACATGCCTCACTTGAACTCATAATTTTTAGTTTTTTTTTTAAAGGCAACATAACATTAAGAACAAAAAAAACAAAAATACAAAACAAGGCATCTCACCACAATTAACAAGCTAATTAAAAGTGGATAGGACCCGAAAGACAAAAACAAATCGAAACAAAACTAAGAACCTAACCCATAAACCTCAAAACTAGCTGACAAAAGAAGCCTTATTACAAAACTATATGAAAAACCAAATACTGACACAAACACTGTTAGAAATAAAGAAATGTTCTACTTGTAAGCACTATTATAAAGTGCAGGGACTATTTGTGTCAAGTTAGGAAAGTTTAGTCAACAATCTAATAAGGCTATAAATAGGGTATTTATGCCAAGATTAGATGTAACAACTTCATTTAATCAAAAGGCAAGTTAAGTATTTTCTCTCTCTAAACACACACACTAATTACACCTTAATCTTCACACACTAGTCATCAATCAAGATCTTATTGCTTAATATGTCAAGAGCCAATGATTGCGGATTAGTGTTATTTTTGTGTTGTTCGTGTTTATCGAGATCGAGATAACGTGTTTTAGTGCTTATTTGGATTGCTGATCAGCTTACTCGATGGCTTATTCCGTCCAGATTTTGCTTATTGCTTATTTAGTGTGCTTATTACGTTTCTGAGCTTAATAGTGTGTTTATCATGCTTAAAATATGCTTAATCTGAGCTTATTATTGTGTTTCTGAGCTTATTGTGTTTGATTTAATCGATATTGGCTGCTTACGGTTTTATCATTTGATCAATATTGGTTAGTCAAATTCAGTATCTGGTTTGCTTGAAATAAACTGTTTATTGAATTTCGAAACTGTAACAAACTGGTCAAACTCGGTGTTGACTGGTCAAACTCGGTCAAAATAGTTATTTTGGTCAAACTCGGTGTAGACTGGTCAACATTCGATCAAAACAGTTATTTTGGTCAAAATCGGAATTGACTTTTGGTCAAAGGTCATTCCCGATACTATTTTTGATAATCATTTTTCGATAGACTCAGTTTTATAAGCTTTGTTATAAAAAAAAGACTAGATTCGAACTTGAAAAGAACCAAGATCTCAGCAAAATCTCTGTATTCAAAGATCATAACACAAGAGAAAATTCATCATAGATCTTTTTCAGAAGCAAATCTTCATGTTCATATACGAAATCTGAAAAAGAAATAACCAGAACAAAAGTGGTCTCATCATTTCTTTGTTTCGATTCATAAACGAAAAACAAGAAAGAAAAACGAAAAAAAATAAAAACAAGATCTCGGCTTGGTTCAATTTAGAAATAAATCTTTAAAGATTTCAAGAGGGTGAACCATAACCATCATAGATCTATTACTTTACGAAAACCAAAAGAAAATAACAATAACAAGAGTGTTACTGATTGTTCTTGGTTTCGATTTAAAAAAAAGAGAAACGAAAAGATAAATAAATCTAAACAAGAAACATCAAGATTTGATCTCAGATTTGACTCACCTTGTAAACAAACCAAAAAGATTTTCAAAGGTTGAGTTTTTCTCATTATAGATCAATTTGTGAAGCCTAGCTTCATCTTATTATTTTTCGAAACATAACAAGAAAAAGAACAAGAACAACAAGTGTTCAAGACTATTCCTTTGTTTCGGTTAACAAGAAAAACGCAAGAAAAAGTAACTAAGAAAACCTACCCGTGATCTTGGTATCAAGATTTTGTGCCTTTTGTTTTCGTTGGTACACATCTAGGATCTTGACATAATCTCTCAAGAAAAGAAGTGAGTTTGTGAGACTGTAAAGGGTTTTCGTAAGGAGTCAAGGTGTTCTTGTGATTAGATTTGTGACTGAGAAGTGAAGAGAGATTTGGCTGCGTGTTTTTGTGTGAGTGAGATTTAGGGTTTCAATTTTTTTGTGATTGAAGAGTGAGGCGTTCTAAATTTGGTGGCTGTGTGAAAGCAGTAATACGATTAGGTTTGTGAGAGTATTGTGAGTGTTATATATTACTAACATTTAGGGATAATAGTTGGGCCTGAATTTTTTTTTCTACCCTAAAAACTCAAGTTGTGAGTTTAGGCTGAATTTTTTTGTTTAGAATATTTGATAGAGGGCTAATTTTAACGAATGCAAAAGGTTTGAGATATACAGTTAGGGGCCGAATATTTGGACTAGTATACATTTGGGTCAAATTTGTTTTCCAACAATGGGTATTGGCATAAGGTTGATTAATGAGACGAGTGAAGAAATGTTTTGGTGATTAAAAAAATTAATTAGTTATAGTTACGGTTTTTAGTTTTTTAAAAAAATCAACTTTTGCGAGATATTAGTTTGTCGGATTAATTGTGCGCCGCGTTAAACGGGTTATTCATTGGAATTTTTTGTTGAATTTAGAATCGAGTTGAGTGTGGTCCACAGTTAATTAATCAGAGTGTATCAAATTCGTTCATCATGTCTCAAACATAGTTGGGAACAATATGATCGCACACAGTGCACGCACGGTACGAAAACAAAGAAAGAAACACAAATTAAAATTTCCAAATCTAGAAGAATGTTGCGTAAAAAGGAACGCCAACATATTATTAGAGCAAATATGATTTTATAATATTGAAAACTTCGAGCACAAGTTAATGAACTTCAAGTGAAAATGAAAATTTAAAGTCAAAAGTTGTTGAGTGTACAATGTGTCAAAATCTTCAAGTGCAAGTTGAGGAACTTAAGAGTGTAAACGAAAGTTTGAATTTATCGGTTGAAGAGCTATCTAAGGCACGTGCACTTGCTGAAGCGACTTTGAGAGAAAGAGATGAATTGATTTTTGCTCAGTGTGAGAAAATAAGATTGTTGGAAGAACAATGTGAGCCACCCAAATTTTTTTGATTTTATTTTTTTTTTTATATAATGAGGTTACAATCTGAGTTTGATTTAGAAAAAGTTCATGACACACAAGATAACTCAGAAAAAGATTTGATTTTGAGTTTGCAAACACAATTAAAAGAAACTACTGAATTGGTTGTATATTTTTCAGATGAAAAGTTTTGAAAAAGGTGAAAGATGTAAGGTTTCCATTCATTTCAAAAAGAATTTTTCAAAATGAAACACCGAGTTTCAACAAATGGAAATCTTCGTCTTCCTCAAAGGTTAAAACATCAAATGAAACACCGGGTTTCAGAACGATGTTTACACCTTTGAGAAATTTTAAAACTCCTAATGAAACATCCAAGTTTTATAAGTCAAATTGGACAAATGAGAAGAGTTTTAAATCACCGTTGATTCCAAGAAAGTTATTTCAAAATGAAACACCGGGTTTCAAATCTCCTTGGAATTCAACCTTTATGCATCAAATTGACGCAACTTATAGTTGGTTCTCCAAATATGGTAAATCCGTTAGCAACGTGCTTAAGTGGGTACCAAAAGTTGTTGTTTAATTTGATAGGAGCTTCAAATTTTTTCTTTTAGTTTAAGAAAATTAAAAAAAATTAATACAAAAATATTTTTCTTCTATATAATTTTTTTACAAAATACAAAAAGATTTTCTTTTATCAAATTTTAGAAAAATGCAAAAAGATTTTCTTTTATATAAAATTTAGAAAAGACAAAAAAAAGATTTTTTTTATATATAAAATTTCAGAAAAGACAAAAATATTTTCTTTTATACCAAATTTTATAGAAAATTCAAAAAGATTTTTGGTTTCAATGATGGCTTTCATACATATTCAGTATGAAACCCGTGCTTAAACTGATGGCTTTCGTATAATTCAGTACGAAACCCGAGCTTCATTTGATGGCTTGTGTACATTTCAGTACATAACCCGTGCTTTAAAGAAAAGAAGGTGTACGCTTCAGTGCATCTATCTTTGAAAAAGAAGAGAAGTCTTCTTTGACTTGAGTCATTGATACATATTTTTCAAAATCTTTATGTGGTACTTAAAAGATAAAATCAAGTTGTTTAAAAAGTCAATGATCTCAAGTTGATGAGTTACAATCGATTCGAATTTTAAAATGTGGTACTTTCAAGATAAAATCAATTTTTTTTTAAAAAGGTCTTCAAATCGATGTTTTTTTTGTGAAAAGTGTCTAAAGAAATAAAGGACTCAAAAGTGCAAAGAGGAACTCCCTTATAAAGGTTTTAACGAAAATATGGTATTTTTCGAGAGGGAGTGTACGTATATGTTGTTGAACGGTTTTCAGAAAAAAACGGAAATGGAAAATTGTTTTACATTTCACCTTCACATATCTGTATTTTTGCGTTTTTAGCTTCATGTTAAAAATGTTTCTCGGCATATATTAAGGGGGAGTGTTTTTATAATGATTGAAAACTTTTAAAGATCAAAATTTTCTTCTTCATATGATGTTTGTGAGAATGATGAAAAACAGAAAGAGAGATTTGTGAGAGAAAAATAGACAGAGAGAAATGAGAAATCGTATACTTGAAAAAATGAAAGTATATGTCATGTGCTTCAAAAGCAAGAACAGCACATGAAAAAAAAAAGAAAAATATGCAAGAAAAGAAATGCCACCGCATACGAAAACAGACATAGTGATTGTTCTACATTCTTTTGATTTTATTAAAATCTCATGATACGATTTCAGATTTTCATCATGGTTTTCACGGACATTCTTTCTAAAGGAATTATCTTGGCGTATGTTGATTGAGTTGCACGGTGTGATTTAGTTACTCCCAAAATACTCCTATGATCTTCCAGAACCGGAATTGATCTACCCCGGAGTCTAGAGCCAATTTAGGACAGTTAGGTCTAGGTGATGGAGTTTGTGGTGCAAATCAACATGTTTCAAATGCCAAAAGGACTTAAGTGATAAAGCTTTGAATGAAAACAAATGAACGAAAATGATAAAGTTGTCAAAAGTGACAAGAATATGATGAAGAAGAATCAAATGATAAGCAAAATGAAAAGGTTGGAGTTGAAAAGTGAGAGGGCCTTAAAAGAAAAGATGAAGGGTGTTTTTCCTACAACTAGGGGGGGGGGTGGGATAGAAACCGGGTCAACTCATATGCTATCGGATTTCATTCGTTGATTTCTGATATTGAAGTAGACATCATGGACCCAGTGATGCAAATGCACAACCCCTCCTAGCCACTCAAGTACTTCTCAAAAAGTATTTGTTTCATTCTCACGGAGATTAAACGCATAATCTATCGACTTCTCATTCCGAGAATGTTGGTATTGAATAAAGGACATTCTGCTCCAGTCCTTGCTTACTAAAAGTCAAAGAGTCTAGAGCCAATTTGATATTTAATGAAATATCTTTAGGACACAAAAGTACATTTGTATTAAACATCAATAATACAAAAGGTACAATGTTATATGTCTTCGTAACATTGCATGTCTATGTAACAATGTCGAAACATTCTGGAGTGATACTATCAAATAGTATTCACAATGATTGAATGGACATCCTACCAGTGCTAACATCATGCCAACGCTGAACGTAGGTCACTCATTTGAAAATGATTGCTTAATGATTCAAATAAGTGCGAACTAGTAATCTAAGTTTGTCAGTTGATTATGTGTTTTCCCAGGGTAACACAAGACTACTTTTTCACGAATCAATACTTATTTGGATTTTATGATCATATTTCCGCATCCTTATCATCGAGATATTGATTTGATCATATTTTTAAATATTTCATCGAGAATTTTTAAAGCATGATCTTGTGATGTATGAACTTCATGGTTAATGTGAAAGATGGCTCTTACTCTGATAATTCTCCATTTCATCTTCTACAACATACAACAACAACATTTCTACCATTCGCTAGCATGACATCTTCAACGATTATTATAACATCAAAAGTTACCTTTCAACCTTCACGGGAATGATAGCAACATATTTATGGTTTGGGGAGCTATGGGTATTTTGGGGGAGTATCATTTCATAAAGGAGAGAATGTTTGAGAAAATAAAAGATTTTGATTTCAGATTTCATGGACTCAAAGAACATCTCACACCGAGCTTATTTTGAAGCTTATATGATCATGATGTTCATGATGGATCATAATCATCATGAGGGGGAGAAGATATAAGCTTGAAACGTAAGGTCAAGTCAAGTATATGAAAGGGGAGAAGATATAAGCAAGAATATATGGGACAAATCAAGATACTAGCAAAATCAAAGAAATCGTTATGGTAAAAGTAGTTTGATTAAGAAGATAAGATTTATATTCACTGAGGTTTACTTCATCAAGTGTTTTGAATAAAGCTATAGTGTTTCATTAACTTCAAAGATCGATCGAGATAGCCGGTTCGACATTTGCATGGAATTACTTCTCAAGAATATCGACATTATCTTCAGACAATCAAAGTTTACTACTTCAATATTCAAGAGATGGATATGTGATTGAGGGGGAGCTTAAAGATTATGAAGATTCATTTGAACGTCAATGTGCTCAAGTCTTTTACAAACAATGCTCAATCATATCTACGCATTCAAGGATCTTCGACAGCAACATTATTGATGAAATCAACATTCAAGATCAAGTTCAAAGTTAACGGATTTCTACAAGCTATTAAAGAATCAAGTTGCAAAAGAAGGTCAAAGTTAGCTTTTGAGAATGCTGATTTTGAGTTCGAGAGTAGAGTTGATACCTTCAGGGATAAAGAAATCTATCCTGTCATATAGGGAGAGAAAATTATATCAGGAGAGATTTGCTACAAGGTCGTCCTCAACTTTCATAAAGAATTCTCAGTGTTTTCGAGCTTCAAAGAAAAAGAAAATGACATGTCAACTTCAGTAATCAGTGTTCAAAAATAAGGGAAATAAAGTTCGTCATCATAAAAAAAGATAATAAGGATAGTTCCCAAGTAGATCATTTAGGGGGAGAATGTTAGAAATAAAGAAATGTTCTACTTGTAAGCACTATTATAAAGTGCAGGGACTATTTGTGTCAAGTTAGGAAAGTTTAGTCAACAATCTAATAAGGCTATAAATAGGGTATTTATGCCAAGATTAGATGTAACAACTTCATTTAATCAAAAGGCAAGTTAGGTATTTTCTCTCTCTAAACACACACACTAATTACACCTTAATCTTCACACACTAGTCATCAATCAAGATCTTATTGCTTAATAAACACAAATCACAACTGCTAGTAGGGATGGCAATGGGTCGGGGAATTTCGGGGATCGTATTTACCATCCCCATCCTCGTTTCTCAGCCTCATCCCCATCCCCGTCCCCAATGCTGATCGGGGATCCCCACGGGGATTCGGGGATTTTTCGCCCTTATAAATTGAGCATAACAATTACACAACTAAACAAAAATATAAAGAATTGACCTACATAATGTCTTAGAAATAAATAAGAATAAATATAAAAAAAGAAATAAAATAAAATAAAGAAAAAAAAAAAAATTTAAAAAAAAATTAAAATTAAAAATTATAAAAATAATGCATACTTGTTACAATAGTTTGATTAATTAAAATGTCATTCAACTTTAAAGCATCGTAATTACAAAAATATCACATATACTATATAAATAAAATGGATCGAATGTGTGTATTCGGAAAACATATTAATTGAATAATATATAGTTAGTACTTAACATTCCAAAAGTAGTCGATTCATTAAAATATGAACGGATACTTACAAATAACATCAATATAATACTTGTCAATACTTACTAACTTATACATATACATGTACATGTAATATTAATATACAAATAATTTATATACATTTGTACATTAAAAAGTTCGGGGTCGGGTACGGGGCCAGGGATTTATGTTATCCCCATCCCCGCCCCATCCCCGGTTTCATAATTCGGGGATTTCTCGTCCCCATCCCCATCTCCGGTCAACTCGGGGATTCCCCAGTCAATTCGAGTTTGAGGATCGGGTCCCCATCGGGTACGGGTTTTATTGCCCATCCCTAACTGCTAGAAGCCAACCCAAACTCACATGAAATTATAATAAACCCATATGGCATAAATGCCATCATTGCCCGCATGGTACTAAAATGAGCCATTACGATATAGCCAAGCCTTCTTATCTCTCTGACCAATGTTGACAATCTATCTCTTTATATTTTTTATCTCTTCGAATGATCTACTCGTAGCTTTTTAATTGGATATCTTGAAAAATCTTGTTAGTTACTGTAATTTATTACCGATACGCGATTTACCACTCATAACCGTAGAACCAGAAGACCTCTGGTTTAAAAAAACAATTTATATTTTATGATGATCGTAGTAAAGTGCAACAATGTTCGTGGTATTGGTATAGAGATTTAAGTTATCATATATGGATCAAACTATTTATTAGCAGCTAATCGGTTTAGAGGGTTTTAGTTTCTTAGGAGTTAATTGCAATTTGGGATATGAATCCACATTTCTATACACATTAAGCATTTGTTAGTCAACATTGATGACATGACTTTTGGAACTAGATACAAACATGGTAACATCTTATTGATATACTTACATAAATTACAATATCATAGAATCTTTGAATTTATCAAGTAAATTAACATCGACTTATAGCTTGATCCCCATGTGTTGTAAACTTGTAATGATCAAAATGGGGATATTTGCATTTGCTTGAAATAGACCCCCGAAGGACCATCATCAGGCAACAAAGCGACCATTACAGGAGCTTTAGCACCTTCTTCCGAGGTCAACTCGCATTGTCTAAGATGTGATATCGGTATCGACATAACCCGATGACACAGTTAAAGAATATTTTGATACTTTCGCGCCAAAAGCCTTGTGTATGCATTAACCGCGATTTTTGAAATTTTATAAGCACCTACGGTTAGAGGCCAACCATTTTCTAGCAATTTATTAGCTTCAAGGTCTCTCAAAAACCATTGGATAATCTCATCGATTCTCTCTTCAGTAAGGTGTTCAATATCTTGGAGCTCATTTTGTAGCTTCTCATTGGGTAGATACTAAATAAGAATTGAACAGAAAGTTACCCTCATTCATTCTAACATATGTAGAAGAAAAATATCGTAGTGGTTGTGAGATTACTAACTTGTAGTTCTCCATAGTTTGAGGAAACATTCACGATTCTTGGCGATTTAGAGAGCTCAAGAAGGGGGAGAAAGGCTTCGGTTACTCGTTTAGTTCCGTAATAATTTGTTTTGATACATTCTTCTCCCAAATGGTGTGGTTGCTCAATAATCTCAGTTAAAAGATGTGCATTTTCATCATACACTTCGTTCTGACCAAAAATGACACATAATATTATCATGTTACTATACTAAGTTGGTATATAGATACTACATATTGAATGTCTTTTTGCTTCATTTTTGTACTTTTACCAGTTTGACATGTTAAAGCCAATTGTGGACAAACACAAGACTTTGTAAGGTAAATATAAAAAGTTTTAAAAGGAGTGCATGTTGGTATTTGCAGAAAAGGTAAGTGAGTTGAGGTTTCCTTGCTGATCTAAAACTTAATCATGCGAATATATAAAAGAGTAAATTGCAATAATCGTTCATGTATGTTTAAGTTGCATGTGCAGTCTTTACTTCTTCGAAAGCGCATACGCCGTGTGTGTGGGAAACCTTTGATGCCAATTTTGTCCTTGTCTTAAAGTGAGATGCCTAAAATGCCCTTGACCTTAGTGAGACTATCTATGTCTTTCACTTTGGGGCATTTTAATCATTTCACTTTCGACCGAGACGATATCTGCACCAATAGTTTCTCACAAATACGACGTACACGCTTTTAAAAAGATTAAGACTATACTTGAAATACGGACGTACCCGAAGGACGATTTTTGCAATCTACTCGATATAAAAATGTCTCGAAATAAAATAAGGTCATATGCGTGCAGGACTTACATAACCGGCTCCATCCTTGAAAGCTCTAAATTCATCTTCATGTACGATTATTCCACTCTCACCTGCGTTGTTCACCTGAATATATATACAAAATATAAAATATAAATAATTACTACTGTATACCAGAAGAAAAAGTTATAAAAACTACGAGTAATATATTGTTGCTATATTTGTCAATGATCAACATGCAAATACATACAAAAATATCAATCTCAATCATACAAACACGTAGTATATTTCATTTTCTTATAAAATAAGGATACTTAATTATATAAAGATGTGATTAACTTGTCATATTTTTTTAGTGTTTTGTTACTTTTGTAGCCAACTTTAATCAGTTATAACATCAAAGTTTTGATTTGTGTATATGTGACCATTTATACTTCTACTTTATTTTTACCATCATATTAACAGCGAAAGTATGAAAAAAATACACGTAAATGTCCGAATTCAAACCTTTAATACACACAAAGTCAGAATTCAAAACTTTTTGTATTATAATAGCAAAAATAAAAGATAATTACATAAAACTCAAAACAATATCAAATTAAATAGATTTTTAAATAAATATCCTTATACAATATCTTGTATGCATATGCATAATGTCAACTAGTAATATATTTCTTATCATATGATAAATTAAACACGATTGAGTGTTATGTATGATCAGCAAACTAATAGTGTATGTTGTAAATGATAGATTATTAATCAGTTTAGCAAATTATATAGTAACAAAAATCTCACCAAGATATCAAGTTTTTTGAACTGAGATTCGACATATTTAGCCAATCTAGCAATACTCGATGAGTCTTTAACATCGAGTTGATGAAAAACAACATCTAGAGAACCAAAAGCTTTGAGCTTTTCGATAGCTTCTATCCCACGGCTCTCATTTCTCGCGGTTAGTATGACTTTGATGTCGTTAGAGGCCAACTGACGACATATTTCGAGCCCGATACCTTTGTTTCCTCCTGTGACAAGTGCAACCCTAAAAATGGAAACAAATAAATGTCCATATGATTCAAATTTTCACTTGAACAAGTACAAATATATGTCCATATACCTTTTCTCAGTTGAAACAGCCTTCTCAGTAGCAGATGCCATCATAAACTATGACATGAAGTACAAAGATAATTTAAAGCCATAAAGATATCAAGTTGAAATTTTATAAGCATGTTTCTAATAGATGTATTGCAAAAGATACAAAATATGTTGATAACAAACTCTTACCTCTTTTGGAATTTATCTCTTGGAACTTCTTGATTAGAGAAGGAAAATAAACTTGATATGGAGAAAGAATTGAAGAGAGCCATTTATATTGGTTCTCAACCAAGTACTTTCATTTGTCTTTTTGTTAATAATTGACTTAAATAATTATATTACATCATAAAAAAGTCGTCTTTAGAAAGCTTGGTACGCATGGCTGGTAAGCTTTGTGTCATCCCACAACGCTATTTTATGGCGCTAGAAGGACACCCAGTTTAGTGTCATAGGAGTTGGCGTCGTTCTCACCGCCCTACCGACCAGCCAAGCCATAGGCATTTTCTTTTTTTGTTTTTTCTTCTTTTTTGGTTTTTTTGTTGTATTTGTGTTTATTGTGTTATGTATGACTCAAGGGTGAATGATAAAGTAAAAGTGTTTTGTGCTGAGTTATAAGTTCTAGTTTTATAAAAAAAAGTTACTGAGATAGCAGCACTATTACTCATGGTACGAGACTCATGACATCATGAGTACCTCATGCTCTTAGTATGATATTTTTGGCTTAAAAAATATTTTGAAAAGTTTTTTTGATTGGAGGTATGACTATTTTTACTCAACCTCAAGTCTTTGAGCTAATGACTTTTTTGAAGAGATTAAAAAGCTTTTAACATTGAATTACATTTAGATGGAATATGTAGAAGATAGTGAAGACGTGATATGCCAAGATAATTCATTAAAAGCTTTTTTGCATTGGATGCTCAATGACAGGAAATTAAAAAATGTCACCAACACCATATTTTATCATTTAACAAGATTTTTCTTTGATATAGTTTTTTATTTTAATTGAGATAATATCATACACATACTTATCATAGTGTGAACATAATTAAAATGGGTGCTACTATTGGTACCCCCTGGCGCGCTAAAAAGTACTAAAAAGGTATATTTTTGCATAGAAAATGTTTTATATTGGGAATGTGCGGTGACGCTAAGTTGATGTTGACGCTTTCGGAGGCAAAGAAAATGTATGGTTGCGATGACGCTATTTTTGTTTCGTCGTGAACATATTTAAGTCTCTTTTATATTTAAAG
>BQNB010094925.1:0-25999 GCA_026074375.1 Tanacetum coccineum
TTCTAATGTTCTTTCTTTTTTTGCTTCAAGTGATAGGTCTCTGTTGAGAGATCTCTTTGCAGTTGGTGCCTTTGGTTCCTTTGGCGTTCCGGCAGCTGAACTATCCTCTCTTGTTGGATGTGGTTCAAAAGGATGGTGAGGTATAGTTGATACAATTGTCTTTGCAACGGTTTCTATGACGTCAGTTGGAGGTGTTCCTGTCAAAAAAAATCCAACGTTACTAAATATCAAAGATATGATACTGTTTGGAAAAAGAAATTCGGTGCAACGTATTAAAATATGTTTCGGGTTTCTAATGCAGCTGCGATAATTTTGGTAAAAAAAATTGACTGTTTTAGTTGTACATTTACCTTTTCAGCAACTTGAGGCACACATTTTTAGTGATAGACCCTAGAAGAAAAAAGAACATGTTGTACATTTTATTTTTTAAGACTTTGTTTGAATAGTTGTATTATCCTTGAATATTAGTTTTTTGTATGCATCTTAGAGGTTCACATGGTGTCCATTCATTGTTTATTTGTATGTGTTTTGTCACGGAATAGGTGACTGTAGGTATAGAACATCACTAACAGAAGTAAGTGGATACATGGCCCAAAGAAAAATGTTTTTTTTACTATCACATGGGGACAGAAGAGCAATAGTGATAGGATTAAAGGCTGATGTGTTAAATGATGCTAGTTTAGAATACTAATGGTAGCACGTACCTGGCATATCGTTGTTTTTACTCCCCGATTCTTTGATTGCTAGGGATGAGCTTGTTGCTATCTGAGTATCGGGAACCTCGTCTTTCTTACCTGGCTGATCAAGTGTTAAAGCCGAGGCTGCTGCAGTTGGTCCTGCATTGAGTAATTTTGTTTTAAAACTGGCATTACATTTCTGGAGTTAGCATATAACATAACCACGGACCTGTGATTTGTGCATTAGCTGCCGGTTGAATGTCCAGAATGTCATTGACTACAAATCGACCAGCTCCTTTCTTTGTGGATTCGCCAAACTGGATTTGAAATATATGTTTTTTGCCAATTGTGTTTGTTATCTCAACCGGTAACTAGCTGTTATTTGTTGCTTTATATTTCTCCATAAGGTGTGAGTAACTATTGCCTGTGATCTTTTGGCCGGCGTTTGTAAAGAAAATGAACTCTGCTATCGATGTTCCATCTGTTACTGTAGCTTTGAAATTGTACCTATGTGTTTTGAGGGGTTATTATTTGTTGATGGGCTTGTGTTAATAACCCAATCGATTGCTCAATAGCTTGCTTTTACTTGGGGGAATACCTGTACGTCGGCGGATCTTGGTTCCTGTGATTTTCACAAATGTAAATTCCATTTCGTTTGGTTGAAGCTTTGGTGCACTGGCTGCATGATGAGTAGCTCCAACTTTTGTTGGGATTCACATTTGTGACCATAGCCTCACATGTGAATCGCACTCCCTGCAACAACAGATATATAGTTAGTGGTCGATATAGTCGGTATACTAATTTTTTTACTTCTTTTTATGAATCTGGAAGCTTGTTGGTCTTGTTCTAATAAAGTCTGCAATGTCTGTCTGTTTCGTGTCTTTTCTAATTCTGGATCGTGAAAACGTTGTCTGCACACTTGAAGAGGTAGGTTGGTATTGTACTTCTCTTTGAACCTGAGTTGCATTATTGTTGTATGTTGGTTATATAGTGTGTAAATATGTCGAATCGTAACCAATCTAAAATATTTAATGTCACTTACATTCTGTAGGCATCTGCAACTTCGGGTGTTCGAGGGTCAATGTAATAAAAAGTTGCAGGAGTAGTTGCTAGCTGCACATCTATACATGCGCCTTCCATAGTTAATGTTATGATTAAAATGGTATTGTATTGTTTATAGTGGTAAAATATACCTGTGTACTTTGTTACGTGACAGGAGCTAACGGCGATGATTGTTGGAAATGCCAGTTTTTGAATCTCCTCTTTGTTGAAGTGCTTTGCAAGATCGTCCCACATCATGAGCTGAATAACGTTTCAGCTATATAAGGAAAATTGGAACTGTGAATCGATTGCGTATTTATAAGTTTGAAAAATCAGGACGATTAAAGCAATTAGAAGCCACTTACTTTAAGTTCTCAATGTGTATTAGTCGACGGTATTTCTGAGCACTAGGGGCATCTTCGGAGGGTATGATGTCACTGATGGAACGTATGCATCCCAGATAATCTGTTAGTTAGAAGTGTTAGTGATAGCCTTGAAAACTATACCTTTTTGTATATATAAAAATTATAATAAATATAATAAATATATAAGGATAATTTCAAGATTATAATTCAATTGTAGTAAGTAAGTATTCTGAGAGATTCAAAGAAATTCCTTTTGACCAAAGGAAAAATCAAAAATCCCCCGGGTCGTAATCCCGTCGAGGTGCAAATTGAAAATCAAAGACGTTTGTGATCACGTGATTGAATGGGCAAAGATTGGTTTGGGTTCCTAATTCTACAATTAAAATGCAAAAACGATTAAAGAAAACCTAAAAACGAAAGCTAATAGTGATTTAAACTTAAAAACGAGAACCGGGACCTAAACCCGTTCTTTAAAAAATGAAATTTTGAAATTTAAACCCTACGGATGCAAAATTATTTTTTCTAAATGCTAAATGATAAAAGAAAATTTTCTAAAAAAGAATTATATTTTTTGACTTTTTTATAATTTTTTATGAATTAAAAACACTTTTAAAGAAATTAAATGATAAAAAAATACTAAACTTTAATGGAAAGATGTAAAAAAAATACAGAAAACTACTTGAAGCTAAGCTGAATCTATGAAAAATAAGCAGGAAAATAAGCTGAGGAAAATGGCAGATTATACTTTTTATACTAAGTACTAAGAAAAGCTAAACTGTTTAACAAATTAAAAGCAAATAAGCACAAGTTAAAATGAAATAAGGGCGTTTTGGAGTAGAGAGTGGTGTGTGAGGTGTTGAGTATGCAAGGGGGAGGTAGGGTTCAAACCTTGGATCTCCCTTTTTGCAAAAATATTTTTTTTTACTTTTTTTTACATACTTATAAAACAGACAAAAATAAGCAAATTTAAAAAAACAACTTTTTTATAACTGAAAAATAAGCAAGAGTAAAAATGGCAGGATTAATACTATTATATCTCTAATTACTAAGAAAAGCTAAAACAGTTTTAACACAATCAAAGCAAATAAGCACAAGTTAAAATGAAATAAGCAAAGACAGATAAGCTTCCTAACCTAATAAGCAAAATAGAGCAAAAATAAGCACAAAAAAATTCAGACAAATAAGCAAGCAAAGGCAATATGCTAAATGGCTTAAACTGCATACAAGCAGCCAAGGGGCACTCTTTTTTTTTTTGCTTAAATTTATGCCAATTAGAGTGGACCTTAGGGGATGGGGCTTATATGGGCTTTTAGACCAGCTTAAGGGCTTTCTAAAAATCCAAGAAATATTAAAGTTTGTAACAAAAATAAGCAGGGAAAAATGGCTGTGATAAGAGCTGTTTACACAGCATACACTGACTTTGGCTATTTTCAGTTTTAAAAGGGTCTATTAAGCAGACTCAAAATAAGCTATAAAATAAGCTCAAAATGGAATAGTAAGTCAAAACAGATGGAGACAAGCTCCTAAAGAGCTTGTGCTCAAAAATTTAAAGGCTAAAAACACTTTAAAGCATCTGATATATGGAAATGAAAAAGGGGCAGTTTTAACTATGAAAAATACTTACAAAAATTAACAGAACTTTATAAAACAAATGGAAAATTAAAAGACACTTTATTCTATAAATTTGACACCTACAAAAGGACTAAAACAAGACTTCAAAGTTGGTTTTATAAGCTTAATCAAATAAGCTTGGTGAAACTGTTTTGTCACCAACAGTTTCAGAGCAAAATATAGGAAAAACTTTCAAACAACTTAAGAACCCTTAAAACTTGATAAACTAATAAGATAGGCTTTAAAAAAAGGCTTGAACAAGGGGTCATGGAGCCCAAATGGTTTTTACCCAGAAATTACCCACTATGCCAAACCCCACCCCTTTAAGTGCAAAAATCCCTTTTAAAAAGGTGATTTAGATGGATTAATCAAGAGCTTTAAGACGAAGTTAACAAAACAGATTTTGAACAAAAATAAGCAAAAAGAAGACAGTAATAAGCAATTGAATAAGCAAACAAGTAACAATGCAGATTGAAGCAAAAATAGGGCTGTTTTTAAGTTAAACTTAAATATAAGACAAATAAGCATTAAGGAAGGACAATAAGCATAAAAAGCACATAAATAAGCAAGACAAACAGTAAATAAGCAACCAATAAGCAAATGACTGTGATAATAAGAAAAAAATTTAAAAGAGAAACTTACAACAGGGTTCCAAAGCTTTCCTTTGGTAAGAGTATAAGCTCTCAACAGCTTATAAAACAATCCTAAATGCTTCCCAAAAGCTCTAAACCAATGGCCATCCCTTATAAACCATGCTCCAATGATTCTTCACATATTCTTTTTTTTTGATTTTTTGACAGAATTTAAATCAAGCTTTCAAATAAGATTTTAAAGACTTAAAAACTTATAATGGAGCTTAAAACAGGTATTTAAACAACAAGTAAGGTAAATGACAGTAAATTAAAGAAAGCTTTAAAAATGACAATGATTAAAATGCAAGTATTTTAAATGACAAGAAATTAAAGTGCAATATATTGAAATAAGACAGTAATAAAATGGTACAAATGATGTTTTACAAGCTTTTGACTCTTAACAAAATTCGACAAGATAACCTCCTAACTAGTCTGTTCCTATTCTAAGAAGTTTCCATGCCTTGAGTCTCATCTTGTGGTTTCTTTGCTGAGGGGCTTCAAGCATATTTGTTTGTTGTGTGAGTAAGTAGCTCTAAGCAATCTTGGCCCTTGGTTTTTCTAGGTCCCAAAGTTAATCAATCGTGACCCTTCAATTTCTTGACCAATAGGGTTTGTAAGGACTGCCAAGGTGTTCTTGTTGTTCTGTGAGTGTGGGGTGAGGGATTGTGATGGTTTTGTTGGGACGTGAACAATGTACGAGGTTGGAAAGGGATGGGTGAACAGGGGTGATAGGCGGGAAAATGGGTTTGAGGTTAACAGGTAAGAGTTTTAGGTTATGGCATGAATAGTCCTTGAACTTGTATGGCTATTTTACACCCATCTTCCTTGTGATGATAAAAAGGTTTAGGGATGTGGCAAAATCAGTCCCTGAAGGTGATATAATATGTTGCAACACGGTCTTTGTGGACTAACACTGTTAAAGTTAAGGGTTGAAATGGGCTAACAGGTTTCAAAAATCCTGTTTTTACCATTTTTTGCATATTTACCCCTAATACCATCTAAGATTTTTGTAATTCTTCCTTTTTTCATTTTTGTACTTTTGTTTTTTAGCAACTAAACTACTTATTGATTTCGTTATTTTCATTTGGGATCATAGAACAAGACGCACTTCATTCCTAAAATGCTCAAAAAAAGATAAATTCATGTCCCTGACTTTTCACTTATTCCAAACTAAGCTTAAAACAAAATCACCGTTAAATACAGTTAAGATGCTACATATACTCATATTTGTAATACTTGTTTACTTTCGCTCCCGACAATTATTTATATTTATTAAGTGAATGTGCCATTTTGAATTATCAACATGGATCAAGTTTTGGCAAAATTCTATGCTTCCACGTTCCACCCAGTAATAATGAGTATAGAGGCGAGATCATCCATGTAGCGACTTTCGTCTCGGCACCATCCAACCTTCGTGGTAAGTGACCAGGCTTTTAACAACCATAGAGAACTAGTATCGGCTCACAGACCTTTTGGTTTCAAAAACTCTTAGGTTTCTCCGTATATTACATAGCTTATTTAGAAAAACTTTAAAATAAATAGTCTTAGTTCAAATGCATCATTTAATTTAAGAAAAGAGATTTTTTTCTTATTTATTAACTCACATTTACTACACTTAATACAATTATTCATTCTTAAGGAAATCCTCAACCTTTTAGTAAGGTGCAAACATCGCATGTGAGCCAGCAAAGATGCAACAAACTTTTATCGTCTCAGATTATCCTTTTTACTATGGGCTTTCTTTAGAAGGCTGCAATATCGGTTGTGAGCCGGCAAGATGCAGCAAACTTTTATCAGCCCACAGTTTATAATTATTACTCATTTTTTTTTCATTCTTTCCATATTTTTTTTCATATATAATACCATGATATAGAGAAAATTTCGTTTTAGGAAATTTAAGTATAAATTGAACTAAATTATTGATATCAACTATACTTCAAAATTGTTGATTTAAGTTAATTTTTAAAAATAGCACGTATTATCAGTCCGGTTAGAAGCTTATGGGAGAAAAAGCCACAAATTACCCTTATGAGCTCTTAAGATTTCCAAATAATCATTGTTTAGCATCCAACTCATAATTAACTCTATCATTTTTCGTTTTTCGCAATCCGCGAAGGCTTAGTCTAAAAGTTAAGGAGCAAGCTAGAGCTCAAACACGTTTTCATCGAGTCAAATTTGGCTCTTATTCTACCAACAGGAAAGTCAAAATGTGACAAAAAACTTATTCTATTTGAAATTTTTTAAAATATTTCATTTTTTTGAATTTTGATCGAAAAATTAGGATTACGGGAAATAAAACAACGACTGCGGGCATAATCAATCGATAGATCCCCCCCTTATGGAATAAACATTGTTCTCACGTGTTTTTAAAAAGGGTCTCTACGTAATCCTAAGCTGTTTATTAAGTGTGCTTTAAAGATTAAACGTTTGTCGATAAGGATCTTGGATATCTGATTCCCATAAATGAAGCTGAGGATGGAGCTTTATGAACGAAGGACATTAAACGCGAGCACGGAGGCTTCAAAATCCGGGCATTCCTAGGACATACAAAACAAAACACAATAAACATGGGAAAATGGAAGAATGGCGGCCTCAACACAACAACAAAACACTTATTCATTACTACTTAACTACTACCATACTACTACTACGATTATACTAGGATAAGCATGGGTTGCCACCCACGAAGCGCTTGTTTTAGGTCACTTAGCTTGACCTGATCCCCCCATACTTGAGCTTGTCAAGGGGGATAGAAATGGAGACACGGAACATCCAAAACTCGGATGTCCTCTTGGTAAGAGCAAGGAAAAATCTCCATCGGGCTTTCAAGAATTTTGGTGACTTTGAAAGTTTTAGGGCTCCGATGAGATAGTTCCGGGAGAAGAGAAGTTTGAACTCTTTTAGAAGTGAGAATCCCGGGGTTGAAAACTTTTTCCTCATTTTCGGATGAAAACGAGAGTAAAGCTCCGAGCCCGGGAACTTCTTTGTGGAAAGGAAGTTCATAAAGAGGAGGATTAAAATCCTCAAGAATTAAAGAAGCATTAGTGGTCTTCTTTACATTCTTTTCCATAGTTGCACAATTGGTGACTTCAAAGAGGTTCTCATGATATGAGTTCTACCTGTGTTAATACCTTGTCCTCGTTGTTGGTCGAAGGCAAAGCATCAACCTCGGAAAAATTCTCATAGAAAACCGAGTCACACTCGGGAAAAGGAAGGAAATCACTTGATCCAGGAAGATCAAGTTCATCAATCAAGAGTTTTGACTCTTTGATTTTCTCTTCCTTGGAGTCAAATGGATCATCATATGGATTATCATTAACGGTCTCAAGATCAAAAAGATTATCATCATAATCATCCTATAATGGTGGGGATGAGTAATCAAGAGCATGTTCATCGGTGAACATCTCAGAAATGGTATCATCAAGATTGTCATCAAGAGAATTTTCATCAACCGAATCTTCGAGAATAGAATCCATTTCCTTGATAGGATCATGGTTAAGCAAATACTCTATTTCTCGAAGGTCGGATTCGGCATCAAAGGGAAGATCATCATTTCTTGTGGAATGTGATTAAGAGCGAGTTCATCGGCGATCTCATAAAATATTCACTAGTCTAGATATCTGGGAGATAGGTGAGAAGAAAGGGTAACTGCCACTTAAAGAATTATGAAAAGGAGGGAGAGGAGATGAAGGATTACTATTTCCTGGTGGAAATGAATCACTTGCGAGATAAGCTTTGAATTCTTCCCAAATTAACTCACTTTTTCGAGGGAGATAAGTATAGGGGAAGAAGAAGAAGACATGGTCTCGGGTTCCGAAATTGGAGTGGGATTGCCACTCAATTGATTATCATGATATGGAGGGAGATCTTTGGTTTTATCAAGATTTTAGCAAGTTCTCAATAATGTCTCCTTCCGGATCAAAGATATCATTAATTCCGTCGAAAGTTAGTCGGTATGAGAAGAAAAAGGAGAAGTGGGATTGCCACTTGGATGATTTGTTGCAAACAAATCTTCACGATATTCCTCATGTGAAACATTGTAGACATCAATCATGTTGATTGATTCTTGATGAGGTTCATTTGAATAGCTTGAAGTGTCATTTCTCATGTTCAAGATCTGTCCTTTCATTTACCGTCACGGAGAATCATTTCTTTTCCATGAACGTCAATCAAAGCACGAGCGGTCCGTAAGAAAGGTCTACCCAAGATGAGGGAGACACAAGGATCGCTTTCATAATCAACAATGACAAAATCAGCGAGAAATGTGAACTTTCCAACGGGAACAAAGACATCTCTTGCAATTCCTTTCGGAGTGCAAATATCACGGTTAGCAAGTTCAAGGGTCATTTGGGTGGAAATATGCTCGGGTAATCCTAACTTTTTCCAAATTGAGAGTGGCATTAAGTTTATGCTAGCACCTAGATCGGCTAGGGCTTTGCACTTGAGCTCACTAAAACCACACGGAATGAGAAATTTCCTAGGGTCACCTAGTTTTTCGGGTAACTTCTTTAGGATAACCGCTGAGCAATTTTCATTAAGGGGTGTGTTTGCCAATTCAATAAGTTTCTCCTTGTTGGAAAGGAGAGACTTAAGCATTTTTTGGTATTTCAGGATTAGAATCAAAGCATCGGCAAGAGAGATATTGATGTGAAGTTGTTTGAACATTTGCCAAAATTTGTGGATTTGGACTTCATCTTTTTCTTTTTGTTTCTCTTGGTTCATTCTTGACGGATAAGGGATATGAGGATAACGAGGATCCCTTTGGTGAATCACAAAGTTTCTTTGAGAAGGAGGTTTAGCTTTTTGGACTTGAGGAGGTGGGACCTTAATGGTATACTCACCATGTTCCGGGTCCGTTAAAGTCTCCTCTACACGTTCATCCTCCTCCGGATTAATGAATGGAGGAGGCATTAGAACGGTAGGTCCATCAAGAACAAGACCACTTCGAGTGGTAATGGCTTTCAATTCACCCTTCGGGTTAGCAACGGTGTTGCTAGGGAGAGATCCCGAACCCGAGGTAGAAGCGGTGTTCATTTGGAAAAAGCTAGCCATCATGTTCTTAAGCTCGTTTGTTTGATTTGACATTGAAGCTTGAATTGAAGATTGCATTTCATTCCTTAACTCATTTTTCACATTATTAATTTGAGCTTGCATGGCTTTCATATTAACATCATTCATTTTCTTAATTTTCTCCAATTCACTTAAAGGAACACTTTGATTTTGTTGAATTGGAGCTTGATAATTTGCATTTTGATTGAAATTGTTTCCTCGGTTATATCCTTGAGGTTGGCTAAAACGGTTTTGGTTATTTTGCCCGTTTTGTTGAACAAAACCCGGTGGTCTTGTTTGATTAACCACACCTGGAGGACGATAACCGGCATTACCCTGATTGTAGTTACCCGCGGCTGCTGCAACGTATCCTTGAATATTATCCCGATATTCCGGGAAAGTGTTGCCATCGGCGGCGAGACACTGATAATAAGGATGAGGACCACCGCAAGTAACACAAATCTCCTCAACAGCTTTTACGGAAGCTGGAGGTGGGGTAGCTTGAAATTGTTTTAGAATAGCCGTCATAGCGGTAGTCACAGCACTCGTTTGCTGATTTACTGCATGAGTAAGCTTGGCTATATCGGAGGAAGAAGAAGAATTACCATCACTTGATTTCACTTGAGAAACAACCGATTTGTTTCTTGAATTGCGGACTTTGGATTTGTTTTCGATAATCGTCAACACATCTTGAGTACTTCTTTCCAAGAGATTGCCACCGGCGGCAGAATTCAAGGAATCTTGATCATCCCCCCCCCCCCCCCCCCCCCCCCCCCCCCCCCCCCCCCCCCCCCCCCCCCCCCAGGTTCAAGGCATTGTAGAAAGTATCAAGTTGGTGCAATTCGGTGAAACCATGATGAGGACAAGCATGAAGGAGATCTTTGTATCGATCCCATGCCTCATGAAACGATTCATCAAACTTCTGTTGAAAATTGGATATTTCATTTCGAAGGTTTGTCGTTCTTGAGGGGGGAAAGAATCCATTAATAGAACGAGGGGGTTCCTTTTCAAGCCACCGACGGGCTGCCCCCGCAAGAGAGAAAGGAAAAAGCATAAGCTTAATCGCATGATTCGGCACATCCTTGTATTTGATTGTGGAAGTTATTTTGTTGAACCCAAAGGATGTGGTAGGTGGATTGTCTTTCTCAGGTACGAAGAAGTGGTCGAAGTTCATCATGGTTAATGAGACTTTGCTTGAGCTCGAATGCTCAGACATGAATTGGTGGAACCACCGATTGCCCGCATAACCCTCGGTGGGTGCACGGAGCAATTCCGCCATAGTACGTTGATCGGCCATCGTAACTACGGGTGATTCTTCAAGAGCGAACGGTTCGACTCTTTGATTAGAACGTCTACGGTTACGACGTTTCGGGTTTGAAGTGGTTGGATTAGAAGAAGAATTACCAACGAGATTAGAGGTCGATCGAAGTGGCAGCATGCTCAAAAAAGATTAAATGAAAATATTTTTAGGTTTTTCAATTTATTTACAAGTTTATTTTAATGGATCAAATCGCTGATTGAAGTAAACGTTACCATATAATTCGGGACAAGCTTCAACGGTTGCTCTTTAAAGAAAAACGCACAAAGAGAGCGGAGGTGTAGGAAAGAGGCGTAGCTATTTAATAATACCTGTTCCGTTAGGGTCGTTGTTACTTGGAACAACCCGCCTTAACCACTTCGTTAGAGTTTGTTAATATGCTAAAGGGGAGCCGTCGTCTCAAGTGACACAAAGCAAGTATTGAATCTATTGTTCGGGAACTTATTATGATAATGCTCAAGATGTAAAGCATTATATTGATGATGATTTTTATTTCTTGATTAAGGACAATTTTTTTATGTTTTTGATTTTTCTTGATTTTTTTTATCTTATACTAATACTAATAAAAGAAAATGAAAAATATTTTTGGGTTTTTTATATTTTTAATAAAGAAAATATTCACAAACGGGAATGAGAACTTCACGAGGAAGTGGTCTTCAAACACTATATCTTCTAAACGAATCCGGTAAATCGATTACACCCTCCCTGGCAGCTTGGCGCCAAAAATTGATAACCTTTAAAACTAACCCTTTTTGTATATATAAATTATAATTAATATAATAAATATTTAAGGATTAATTTCAAGATTTATAATTCAATTATAGTATGATAAGTATTCCGAAGGACTCAAGTCAATTGCTTTTAACCAAAGCAAAATTAACTAAAAATCCCCCGGGTCGTTCTCCCAACGAGGTGCAAATTGAAAATCGAAGACGTTTGTGATCGCGTAATTTGAATGGTTAAAAAGGAATTTGGAATTTTGATTACTAATCTACGAATAAAATGCAAAAACGAATAGGGGAAACCTAAAAATGAAAAAGCGATTTAAACTTAAAAACGAGAACCGGGACCTAAACCCGTTCTTTAAAAAACGAAATTTTGAAATTTTAACCCTACAAAAGTAAATTTAATTTTCCTAGGTCCTAATTGATAAAACAAATTTTAAAAAAAAAGAATTATATTTTTTTGACTTTTTTTATAATTTTTTATTGGAATTAAAAAACACTTTTGTAAAGAACTAAATGATAAACTGTTAATGGAAAAATGTAAAAAAAATACAGAAAAAGTACTGAGTAAGCTGAATTATGAAAAAATACAAAGGAAAAAGACAGCTTATAATATAGCTGTTAATAAGCCAGAAATGCCTTATAGCTAAAAAGTGCCAATAATGGCTATTATAATAAATGTTGTAAAACCTAAATGAAAAGACCCAAGGGCGTTTTGGAGTAGAGAGTGGTGTGTGAGGTGTTGAGTATGCAAGGGGGAGGTCTGGGGTTCGAGCCTGGGCCTCTTCTTTTTGTAAATTTTTTTTTTAAAACTTATAAAACACGCAAAGATAAGCTACTTTTAAAAAAAAGACAAATTTTTTGTAACTTGAAAATGAGCAGAAAAATAAGCTGAAAAGTGGGGGCAGTTTAACTTTTTAACTAAGTCTAAAGAAAGGCTAACTGCTATGCTACTTATATGGACAAATAAGCAAAGTCAAAATACCAATAAGCAAAGACAGAAAAAGCGCTATTCTAAATGAGGCTTATGAAACCCCAAATAAGCTGGCAAAAATAGCAGAAAAGCTAAAATCAGCAAATAAGCACTAAGGGCAAACTAGGCAGTCAAACAGCTAGGGGACAAGTTTTGGGCTTAATTTTTAAGCACCAAAAAGGGACATTAAGCTTAATGAGGCATATGGGCTTAACCCCTGGCTTATGGGCTTTAAGAAAAGCAAAGTAACAACAAAAGATTGAATTAAAGATAAGCAAAGAAAAAGGCTAAAAAAAGGTAGGTTGTTAACCATCCAGCAGATGGATGACTGGTATATTTTCAGCTTTAAAGAGGCTAAGTGCAGCCTCAAAATAAGAACTAAACAATTTTTAAACATCTGAAAATTAGGATTTAAAAAGACAGTTTTTAACTAAAAAGACACTTATCAAATTTGATAGATTTCAAAAGACACACTAAGTAAACTTAAAAGGCAACTATCTAATTCATTAAGACACTCTAAAAGGACACCAAAAACAAGTTTAAAAGATGGCTTTGCAAGCTTAATCAAATAAGCTTTATGACCACAGTTTTGGACACCTAAAAAAAACTCAAAAACAGTTTTAAAGACTAAAAAGCTTGGAGAAACAAATTAAAACTAACTCAAAAAGGGTTGCACAACTTGGCCAAGTGACCCAATGGGTTTTGCAACAATTTGACCCGTTTTCACCCTTGACCCAAACACCCCTTTAACTTTTAAAATGCTTTATTAAAACTGATAAAGGGCAAGTTAAGCAAAAGGTTTTAAAAACAGATGTTTACCAAGCAAAGTTAAGCTAAAATAAGCAAAAATAACAAAACAATAAGCACTAGAATAAGCAACAAAGATATGAGCAGTTTCAAAGCAAAATTGGCAGTTTTCAAGTAAACTTAAATATAAGACAAATAAGCATTAAGGAAGGACAATAAGCATAAAAAGCACATAAATAAGCAAGACAAATAGTAAACAAGCAACCAATAAGCAAATGAACAGTGATAATATGCAAAAAATTAAAAGAGAAACTTACAAAGGGTCCAAGATTTTGGTAAGAGTATAAGCTCTCAACAGCTTTTAAAACAATCCTAAATGCTTCCCAAAAGCTCTAAACCAATGGCCATCCCTTATAAACCATGCTCCAATGATTCTTCATAGATTTTTTTTGATTTTTTGACAGAATTTAAATCAAGCTTTCAAATAAGATTTTAAAGACTTAAAAACTTTTAATTGAGCTTAAAACAGGTATTTAAACAACAAGTAAGGTGAATGATAGTAAATTAAAGAAAGCTTTAAAAATGACAATGATTAAAATGCAAGTATTTTAAATGACAAGAAATTAAATGACAAGAAAATTAAAGTGCAATATATTGAAATAAGACAGTAATAAAATGGTACAAATGATGTTTTACAAGCTTTTGACTCTTAACAAAATTCGACCCCTTCTATAAGCTATAAAGGACTATATTTATACTAAAGCTATAAGGTTTTGGTCTTCACTCTTGTGTTTCTTCTGAGTGAGGCTTCAACTCTTGTGTTTCTTGTGTGAGAGAGAAGCTCAAAGCAATCTTGGCCCTTGAATTTTTCTTGGTGCCCAAGGTCATGATCACAGCCCTCCATTTGTATAGCCAATGGTGTTTCCTTGGATTGCCAAGGTGTCATTAGATGTTTGTGAGGTGGGGTGAGGGATTGGGATGGTTTTGGAGTGATGTGAACAGTGTTCGAGGGTGAAAGTGACACAAGGGACAATGGCGGGAAATGGGTTGGTTATACTCTGTTTTTAAAGTGACAGGGTAGAAGTTTGAAGGTTTGGCATAAATGGTCCCCCAAGTTGTGTGTTGTTATTGCAAATTACGTCCTTGTAGTGTATATGAAAGTTTAAGTCTTGGCAGTTTTACCCCTTGAGGGTGTAAAGAGTTATTACACTCATGGTCCTTGTGATATAACAGCCAGTTAAGGGAAATGGGGCTTAATAGAGTTAAGTATACTTGGGCCTTTGTTATTGAAATTGGGCCGTGTATGGACTTAAAGGGGATTTGGGCTTGTATTTAACTTTGGGCTATTATTGTCTTCATATAATGTATAAATGGGCTGACCCGACCCACTAGATGGGTCCGAGTAGGCCCATTTAATATTTCTTCGGTTTTGGCTTCGGGTTTGACCTTTGACTTTTCCGGGTTGACTTTGACTTTGACTTTTGTTGACTTTGGCTTCGATTTGACTTTGTCTTTTCCACGCTTTTCCATTCCATGCTCGGTTTTGTCCATTTTTGCTTGATTTTTCGTCCTTTTCTCGGATATCCGTTTCCTGCACAATATAAATGAAAACATACAAATACAAAGTATTTTTGGTACGTTTCTGGTCATTTAAGTCCGGTTTAAATGGAAAACGGTATGTGTAATTAAGCACATACCAAAATCCCCCATACTAAACTATTGCGTGTCCTCACGCAATGCTATAAGTAAGCACTTAGAAAACTAAGAATCTCGATCCCCCTCGACTAATAACCTCGAAAAGTAGCTAAGTGTTCATCGAGGGGAATGAAAGAATCAAAAGTTTTGAAAAGCCTTGTTTTTACCATTTCTTTAAATGTACACTTATTTCTACACATATTTTTGTTCTTTTCATTTTCTCATTTTTTTGTACTTTTCATATTAAGCAACTAACTAACATATTTGACTTTTGTTATTTTTATAACTTTTAGGGAAGTAGCGGGTTGAAATAGTTAAGGTTGTTTAGGTCCATGTTTGCCTGTACCGCATTGTTCTGCAAGCATGAATTTTTCTTTTTAATGTCATGTTAATAGGTATAATAAATCCGGTCTGTTTCATTTTTTACCTCTCTGTCGATGAGAATGCAACAGAATGCTATCGGTTTCATGTCTGGAATGGTTTTGGACACCCATTTTTGGTATACCTTGGCTTCTAGTACAGAGTTTTCTTGTCCAACTTTTAGAGCTGCGATAGTGGTCTCTGACATTCTTACTGATGACCTGCACATAGGTAATTATCAGTTTAGCAAAAACAGTAGACCAATAAAAGCATGTATGAGCTATAGAGCTAGAAGGAACGGTGTTCTGTAGATAGACAAAAACCTGTATGTAGTAATAGTGAAGTAATCTGAATATTGTAAATAATATTTGTATAAACTGGGCAATAATAAAAACATGTTTCTTAAAAAAACAGGCAGTTCCACATTTTGATTTTGACAGTTTATTTTCATACTAATAGTAATACTTTTCTAGTAGAAGCTGGACAATACAACACTTTTCTAGAAGCTGGCTAATACAATACGATAAGCATGTCTATGGTATCTAGCTAATATCTTAAGATCTAAGAGCATAAGATGTCGTAACACCATAACACCCAAAATGTGTTTCACAACATATGGCTTTTTAGCTGCTGGTTCTGGTGTCAACGTGGTTTAGCCATTGTTTGTTGCAGATGCTTTTCAAGAATTCTTTGTAAACGATGTTTTTTGTGGTGTATGGTGGTTCATTGGCTTGTTGATGTATCAAGAGTTTCAACCCGTCAGGTGATGTTGCCCTCGATAATGCCACATATAGTTGACCATGGCTGAATATCGGTTCAGGTAAGTACACACTATTATTTGAAGAGTGATCTAGCGCCTTTGTCTTTTATTTATCTAGTCATGGCATAACAAACTTTTATCGAGAAACTGTGTGCGTTTTGAAAGTGAAGATAAGGTTGGGATCTTTGTGCCAGTGAGGTGAGATTCTGGGTATAAAAATACTTTTTCGCCCGATCTTGTTCCTGTAATGATTTGGTGCCTTCTGTTAGCTTGACTAGGGTGTGACTACATCGTTTGCGCCGTGTTCGTTGCATAGACCTCCCGACAGATTGACATTTTGAAGCATCATAATCGGTGTTCCCACCTTTAGTTGTAACTCATGGGGCGGAAACCCTGGAAATGTAAGTGTGTTCAGATATTCCATTGGATAAAGCATTTCTGTTTCACTTGTTTTTTGCCCAGTGGAATTGCTTCATCCCTACTTAGATATGTTTTCAAAATGCCTTTCGTTGAAGACAGAATCTTGGCATTCACCTCATCTGTAGTGTCATTCTTGGGACACACTATAGCTTTTTCTTGAAGAGTGCTTGCAGTGGGTGAAAATTAAAATTAAAATTTTTATATACCCAAAATATATATATAAGATAAAATACTTCAAAGAGCAATTAAGAAAATTCCCTAAGGAAAATTCCTCTCAAAAAAAATATATATATATAATATATTAATACGTTTTTTAACCCGAGGTAAGGAATGATCTTTTCTGAAAAGTTTAATTTACGTACGGTTCGAGACGAATAATTGTTTTAAGCATAGCTTGTAATTAATTAAAACGACAATTCCAATAAAATGTCTAGATGCAAATAAAAGTAACTTGTTTAAAATTTATAAATTAATTATGAGATATTAAATAGTAGTGACCTTAAATACGGGGGTTTACATTACTTCTAGTGGTTGGCCCTTTGTTTCTGCAGTTCTTAGTCAGATGGCCCACCTTGTTGCAAATATTACACTTAACAGTGCAAGGTCCTATGTGATGTAGAGTGCATTTCTTACACAAGGGACGGTTTCTAGTATATCCATTATTTTCAGTTGGGGTGGCAGCATAAGCCCTGAAGGTTTTCTGTCTTCTATTCTGTTGTGGTTGGTGATTATTGTAGCGGTTGTTGGTGTTGGTGTTATGGTAGTTGTTGTTATTATCGTTGCGGTAGTTGTTGTTGTTGTTGAAAGTTCTTATGTCTTCATCACTTGATACTTGTACCGGAGTGTGCTTTGTTACCTGATCCATTAGCCTCTGGGATATGTGATGTTAATGTTTTTAATACACTATAAAATATATATACTAATATAACCTTAAGAGAAATTAAGAAAATTACCTAAGGAAATTTCACTCTCAAAAATATATATAATATAATATATAATATGTATATTTAACCGGATAAATATGATCACCCGGGTCGTTTCCCCAACGACTAGTGAAATTGAAACCTCGTTTAAGCTTGGATTATGATTTGAATGAGAAAATAGATAATTTGATGATCTATTACTACTAAATAAAAGCAATAATTAAAATAAGAAATTAAAAGCAATTAAACATTTAAAATGATTAACGGGAAGCAAATATAACGCGACAAATAAGCAAGTACACTAAATTAACTACTAAAAATATAAACTAAATTTCTAAACCTAAAATATAACAAAAGAAAATTTTAGGAAAAAGAAAAATATTTTTTTGATTATTTTTGAATTTATTATGAATTAAAAACTAATTTAATCTAATTAAATCTAAAAAAATAGTAAATTTTTTTTACTTTTTACGAAAAACTAAATATTGGAACTTATAGAGGATACAAAAATAAGCAATTTTAATAAAAGGAACATAAGCTAAAACTAACTAATAAGCTCTTAAACAGCTTATCAAAAAGCTGTGACAGAAAGTTGGTGTTTGGGCTTATTTTTACTTAAACAGCTATATTAAGCTCAAATTAAGCTCAATTTTAAAAAGGAAAGGTGTTCTAGATAGCTTATAAGTTGCTTGAGCTAAAAATGAAAAGAGAATAGAGCTAGAAACTCTTTTAAGCTACTGAAAATGATCATAAAACAAGCAAACTCAGAGATTAAGCCAAAAAGCACAAAAACCAATTAAGCTCAAAAGCTCAATAAGCCAATTTAGACTTCAAGCTTTTGCAAACTAGAAAAACAACTAATGAGCTATGAAATTAAGCTATTAAAACAGTTATTACCACTAAGAAATCTAAAATTTAATCACAAAACTTTTACCCTACTGTTTTTGGTTTTTCAGGTTTTTTAATGACTTTTAATCTAAATTGTACTATAGTAAACTTATTTGGAAATGAAAATTAAGCCCTAATTTATATTAAGCTATATCTAATCTAAATCCTACTTTAACCTTAGAAGCTAAATCCTATGAATTCCTAGCTTGAACTTAAGCCAAAAGTGACAGTAGGAACACCTTAGTTCCTACTGATGCACTTTGCTCAAGTGCAAAACAATAGTGCAGGTTACCTAAGGAGGATAAACCTGCACTACTTACACTTATTGAGTGTGTATGAACACACTAGACTCACTAGCAAAAGCTCAAAGAGCTAAAATCAAACTTAGGCTATCAAAACCTAAGCTAAAAACTCCCCTGGTGCTGACACTATGAAAATAAGCTCTAATTTATTCATTTTAACAATTTAACTTCTGAAAACTGAATCAATATTAGTTTATAATGAAAACTCAACTGACCAAAGTGTTTTGCACAAATTTTATTGACTTTTGGTGGTCAAACTTGCTTATGCCAAACACCCATTTACCATTTTGACAAAAATGGTTAAGCTAAGTTATTCAATTCCAACAGCTAAACCTATGTTACCAGATGATTAATAGCTTATACTAACCTTAATTAACATAATCTAACAGCTTATTAAACATAAATCTAAGATCCACACTAATTCACTAATATTTTTGATTTTTATGACTTTTTAAGACAAAAATGAAGAAAACTAAGATTTATAACTATTAAGCTAAAAACAGATGATCTAACTAATCTAATAAGCAATTTTAAAGATATTTAAGCACAAATAAGCAACCATTATAAGCAAATAAGAAGATTTAAGCTTAGAAAGTAAATAGACAATTATTGAAAGCTAGAATAAAAAGGATTAAATGAGAAACTTACAAGGCACCTCTAGCTAAACAAGAGGACCCTAATAGGGCAGCTTCAAGCTCCCTAGCTTATTAATAAGCTAGGGTATAAGTCCATGGGGATCCTTCCCTTTTAGATCCCCCTTCCATAAGCTCCAAATCCAAATAGTTAAGGTAATTAAACTGTTTTATAAGGTTTAAGTAGATTAAAGGTTTAAAAGAGCTCCATTACAAGCTTATAGACTTGTAAGAACTTATGAATAGCTTAATGATCCGTATGCTAACATATGAGCTTATAGAGAGCTTATGACACTTTTGAAAGAAAACTCAAATTTTATTAACTAAGTTGCTTGATTACATTACTTTGAAAGAAATTACAAGAGTTTAAATGGAAATTACATTAAGCTATTACTAAAAGCTAAAGCTAAATTTTACTAAAAACTTAAAAACTAGACTAGGTGTAAAAGAAAAAGAAGATGCTCATGTGTGTGTGAGTGAGGGCCTTTTATAGCCTCCAAAGAACATTCTAGGCCTCCTGAATCCATCTCCTAGCCTTCAATCCGCACCCTTGATTCTTCTAATCATTGCCAAATGATTTTGAGCCGTTTGATCAAATTGTGTGTATCTGAGGATCGCCAACGTGTCATTCTTTGATGTGACATGTTGTGCTTCTTTTGTGAGTAGATTAGCACAAAAACCCATCACTTGTGTGCTTTCTCCATAGCTGACGTGCCCTTATGCTTGAGAGAGAGCTTAAGTAAGCAATTGATTAGACTATAATATCCCTGCCATTTTGTAGAAGACCTCTTGAATTACCAAAATCACCCTTTAATTTCTATTTGCCCTTTGTTAAGAGTGAGTGGTAACTTTGGGACGATGATGAATAGTAAAATGTTCTTCGCGCCTTTTTACAACTGAAAACGGGTTAATAACTTTTAAACTTTGAGCACATTGCAATTTCGGTCCCTCTCTTTCTTTTCTCCCTTTTTAGTTATAAAAGGCTTTGGAGATATGCAAGTTTGGTCCCTGGAGTTTATAAAAAGAGAGTTGGGCTATGGGAATGGGCTTTTGAGTCCGGGTGTGGTTATTAGGGTTTTTTTCAGGCCCAATAAGGTTTCTTGGGCCCAATAAGGGGTGAGGGGTCTATTTTTGGACTTTTGTGAAACTTGGAGGGTGAAAATGGAATGTTTTTTTAGGTTTTGTCTTTTATTGGTTGACTTTTTGTTGACTGGATTTGACTGCGAGCTTGACTTTTCTGGCTTCGGCTTTGAATTATTTGGCTTTGGCTTCTTTTTGTACTCTTCTGATTCTTCGTGTCCGTGCTTGCCGTTTTTTTTTGACTGTTTTCTTGTGAATTTTGTGATATATCATACTCTGCACACACTAAACCACAAATACAACATATTTTTTGCCATTTTTAGACTGTTTTGGGTTTATTTGGGTTATTTTAGGTATTAACGGATTTTGGTGATTTCTACACTTATCATATGTAATTAGCTTCATCTAGTGTTGAGGTTTAGATGGTGGTAAACATTCCTTTAAACTTCAAGGCATTCATCCATTGAAAAACTTCCATCAATTTCTCAGAATCTGGCACCATAGTGGGACACAAGGTTGCCAATTCCTGGAATCTTCTCACATATGTCTTGAGATCATTCCCCTTCACAGTCAGATGGTAAAATCTGTCTTCCATCTTTTGGACTTCAGTTCGGGGACAATATTTCTTTATCAAAAGTTTCTTGAATTCTAAAACCCCAAGTATCTTGTAAGCTTCTCTATCTATATAGGTTGGGACATACAGATTTACTCCAAGTAGTGGGGGGGCTTCTTCGTTAAAGGACCAATAGCAAACTTCACCTTGCAGTCTTCGGTACCGTTGCTACTAGAAAACACTGATTCAGTTCTTTCGAACCAGCGGATGAGACTAATAGTGCCTTCCATACCTTTAAAGTTGATAGATTGGCAGCTCATGAACTCTTTGTAGGTACACTGTTTCTCTTGGTTTGGTGGTATTATCAGTATTTGGCCTTGTTAGCCGGCTTGTTTGCTTCCAGTACTTGCTGGTAACACTGTCAACAACTAGTTTCTGATGGCTAGCCTGTGTGTATGGCTTGGTGCTTCAGATGTTGACATCCTTTTGGGAGGCATTCTATCAACATAAGATAACACGTAATAAGAATGATATCACAATTCTTAAAATGATTAAAGTTCAATAATAAACATTGTCATAATAGTGATATCGATATCGCAGATAATTCGTATCAAATAAGTATCTATGATTTATTTAGAAATCATGATATGATTCATAACGATGGAGACGGAGATGATGATATAAGAGAAGTTGTTTTGGATGGGATTTATCGATTATTATGAAACAACAAGGTATAACGGGATTGCCATTGTATTATATCATAAACAACTTGCCTTTGTACTGTACATAGTCAAATTTTGACAAGTGTTGTTATTTATACCACACATCCCGTGGCTAGGTTAAAAGCTATAACTAGTATCTAATCTAGTAGTTCGATGGTCCTTTCTGGCTGTTCTTGAGATCATGGATTGCATTCAGAACACTTTCCTTATCTACTTGGTGACGGACTTAGATTTCTTCGATGATTTGTTCTAGATTATCAATCATGAAGCGAGCCAGAGCAATCTTGTTGTTATTTCCCATTTGCTTTCTTTGAAGTTTAGCAATTGGCATGAGCTTTTGGATGTTTAGCTTCTAGATTGTCAAAATCAGCTTCTAGATTGTTGAAATCTTGTTGTATAATCACCCGACCTTTTCCGAGACCTTTTATTTTGTCTTCTATGTGCTCAATGTCGAGAGAGAGTTCATCCAGGTGATTCAGAATTCTCTTAATTTGCTCATCGTGATGTTCCAGACTTGTCTTACAAGAACTTTCTCCCATCTCAAATTCTTGAGGTAGGGCAGAAGTAGAGGAGAATGATTGGTTATGGCCTTGTTTCTTAGGTGACAATAATTCCTCCGGAAGAAAGAATTATTAAGGATTAAACATTAGAGATAGCATTGTAGATGGAGGAACAATAGTTAGTGGTGAAATAGGTGATTCTTTAGCATAGTATGAATGCATGACCTTCATATAGGGGTCATCATGAAAAAGTGAAAGAGTTGGTGAAACTATTTGAACTACACCAAATGAGTTATTTGAAGAGTTGAAATAAGTTTTTCCTGGTGAAGCTGGGATATAGTCCGGAAAGTTAGAGGAAAAAGCATCCTCAATATCAAAAGTAGGATGGTTGGGAGAAGAGACATCACTCTGTTAACAACCCAATAGTAAATAACATAAGTTATTTATATAATAGTATAATAGTTATGTATTTTTACATACTATTCTAGAAATGTAGTGGCACGGAGGATTTTCTTGGATGGAAAAAGAAAAGTAGTTATAGTTAAGGTTTTAACCTTGTTCTCTATAACCGTGGCTCTTGATACCAATTTATAACACCCCCATTTTTGACATATAGCAACGGAAGCTAATCTGGGGTATTATTTCATAGTACAATAGTCATAATCATAGAAAATGACTTGAAAGAGATGTTTTTTTTAAAGATTAGTTATCATTCATTATTTCATTCGAGTTTTTACAAATAGAGGTCCCAAAATCTACATGAAAACATAAAGTTTGAATGATAATAGTTTAGCCACCTTCAAGTCCGTGCCACTTCGTGCCATAAGATGTTTAGTTACCTAAGATAAACATGCTAAAAAGGTCAACACAATGGTTGAGTAAAATTCATAGTGTAACACCCTTGATAATATCACAATGCAGCGGAATACCACTTTGGGGTGCTACTTCATAGTATAAAGTACAAGTTACAGAAAACGACCTCAAAAGAGACGTTTAATAAAATGTCACATTCGATTAAAATTTTCAGAGTAAATTCAGGTCCCAATAATTTGCTTTTAACAAAAATTACAAGAGTTCAAACATGACTCATTTGTATATTTAAAGAAAACAATCATCGAATGTGAAGAAAACCAAGTCCTTAAAGTTTTGATATCCACGCGACTCGAATGCTCCCAATGCACAGCTAGCAATATAATAACATGAGAAAATACATGCAAAACGTCAACAATAATGTTGGTGAATTCATAGGTTTAAGTAAAAGCAGTGTTAAAATAATTCAAGTAATATTTCTGAAAGAAAAGTAGCGTTACAACATTTCAAAGAACTATTTTCAAAATTCAAGTAGGGATTCAATAAATCAAGTAATTTTTAGTAATGGACCACAAGGTTTAAGATCAGCCAACGACAGTGCAACGAATGCAATGTCAAGTAAATGAATTAATATATTATCGCATTAAGCTCATGCCACTGAAACGTTAACCAAGCATATAAAATATGCATATAATTTGCCCCTCAACAAGGTAATATTGCAATATACCTTAAGAACTTCTCAATACAAAATGTCCTTTAGGGATGATCGCGCCATGGATGTCACAACCCCAGACAGTGCAGTCACGGCCCAATAGATCTACTTAATGTACTAGCGCTTACCCATCATAGGTAATTAACAATGCATGAAATTCGGGGCCTTTTTGCAATAGGTACTCATGCAGATAAACTCATAATCGGGTCAAGCATACCCTTCAAGCACTTGTGTCCAATTTAAAACAAGTAATATGTTCAAAACTCTCAGTTTTGTAAATAGATATTCAACGATCCCAAATCGTGTAGTAAGCAAATCAATCTTTAATAAATTCAGTGGTAAACAACCATGTATTAGAACTCATGTGTAAAGCAAGTAAAATATTTCGTAAAAGCATTCATGTAACGCTTATGAAATTGGAATCAATAATTTTTGCTTAGTAAAACAAGCATGTATTCTCACCCCGAAAATAGTTATGAAAACCATTAAAGAAGAAAAGATGGGGCTATGAACTCACCGTAAGTGGATGATCGAAGAGAAACCAACAATGAGAAGATGACTCCAAATATTAGTCGAGACCTATAAAGCAAGTCGCGACTTAGAATGATATATGATATCATTATAATAGAATAGTTATACAATACTAGTTAAAGAATTCAAAACATAAACAATATTGCACCAAGACTAAACCAAAGTGTTTTTAAGAAGTCAATTGATGTCTAAGCTAGGGTCAAACTAAAATAACATCTACTAAGTCTCGTCCCTTAATTCCTATCTCAATTGGATGTCGTTACACTTTTCATTTTTCCAATCCTAAACGTAAAAGTCAATTTTCTGATTTTAGTCATTTTCAAGAGAGCATAAATCCTAAACCGTAAAAGATATAGACATGAGTCTTTCACCCCTGGAAAGGCCTTGAAGTCTACTTTCCATAACATTAAGCCTCAAACTCCAAATGTTTACCAATTGTTAGAAAAGGACAATTTACTATCCCTAACTCAAAACAGAAAACTACCGTTTGCAGAATTTAGCCATGATCACCGGACCATATCTCTCATTCTATAAAAGATATAAAGGTGAGGTTTTCCCCCCTGGAAAACCACATGAATTTATTTTTTAAAACATTAAGCCAATTATTCAACTCATTTACCAATCAACGGGTAATCAGCTTTTACTAACCGAAGGTCAAACCATATTTTTAACTGAATTTCTTGGTTTTGTTGTTTTAGTCATAAGTCCTAAACTAAAATAGAAATGAATGTGAGGCCAAGTGATGGAGCTTCTATAAGATGTCTAGCATTGACCCAAGCTTTAAAATCTAAACTTTTAGTTCAAAAACTCTGACATTAACATGCTTTCTAATCGAAGGTCCAGAATTAACCCATGTTCGTATTTTGAGCATATCTCCCTCATACGGAGGGACTATAACACCTCGTATTTTAGGTCATTGTATGACATTATGTAATGTACAATTTATTTTTAGGGTTTTACGCGTTTGCTCTTAAACCGTAAACGTTAAGTTAAATCGCGTAAACTAAAAATGATCATTCAATATAAATGGGCATTAAACAATTAAATATTTACATCAAGCAAGTGTTATATGATTATTTAGAGGATAATTATTAACATTGCACATGTTATTTTTATTGGTTATGTTAAGTGTTTACGTTTCACGATAAAGTACGTTTAGGCCTTCCCGAAAACACGTTAACTTATCTACGCTTCATCAAATACCCAAAATTTGTACCCAATACTTAAAGTTTATTTAAAACTTCAAGTATTTATCACATTATACATATTATTCATGAAATAATTCAAACCAAACCCTACAATGTACAAGTTATACATTTTTCTAAGTCTATACTACATTATACTTTATATAATACAAGTATACATTATATAAATGATCAAATACATATCTAACTTATACATATACATATATTTCGTGTATAATGACTAGGAAAGCAAGATAGGACCAAGGAACCATCACAAATATCTTCATACATGCATCTTATATCAACTTGAACTCATGACTAGCTTTTCTTATCCAAGATAAGCTCTAACTTTTCTTCCAAGCATTCTTATCCTTGCCACCTTTCACATAATCAACTAGGCATAAGAAATATCTTCATGAGTCCCCAAGTAGTATATATATGCATGCATATGAGAGCTAGGGACTCATACACTTCATTTCATTACAAGAAAAATCACAAAACTCCTCCTTTGTTCTCTCTAGAGCCCACGGCTCAAAACCCCCTCCAAACACAATTCATAGTTTGATTTTCTTTCACCATATTAGTGTTTACATATCATACTTAAGGTATTCTAAGAAGAATTAAAGGGTTGGTTAAGCTTTGAAAGGGTTTTAAAAAGATATTGCAAGATTAGGGTTTTTGGTAAAAATTAGGGTTTCATCCTTATATTTTTCAAGCCAAGAGGTTTAATCACAAGGGTGTGATTGTTATTATTATCTCTACTCATCCACACAAGGTTATATCAAAAGC
>BQNB010094926.1:4849-25999 GCA_026074375.1 Tanacetum coccineum
TTAGCTGAGAATTAAATACTGTTTGACTAATCTTCAATCAACATTAATGTTGATCTTTATCTTTTAGCTGAGCATTAAATACTGTTTGATTAATCTTCAATTAGCATTAATGTTATTCCAGCTTTGTCTTGTAGGTCCTCCATCTTTAACATGTTTTGTCATAATCAACTCAAAGTATAATTCCCAACAGAATGCACGACACATTTTATGTCACCAAAAGTACCAATCTTATCCCAAAGATTTATAAAGAATGCATGATCAATTTAATGTCACCAAAAGTACCAATCTTATCCCAAAGATTTATAAAGAATGCATGACCAATTTAATGTCACCAAAATGTTTCAAGTATGTATTGCCACTTTATTCAAGGCACAGTAAATATCCATGTGAGTATAAAACAATGATTACAATTACTCTAAGTTCATGAAACCGATGCACTAATATAACAGTAAAAATTCATGTGTATTTGTTGGGGGCCCTGTAGTCCCAACCAATCGTAATCCGACATGTTATAACGTTCGTTTACCTAGTGATAGCTAATCACCCGAACGGGGATTGTCAATCCCGAATAGATCTATTTTATATCATTCGCGTGGACATCACGCTATAACGTTCGTTACCGGCGATAGCTAATCACCCGAACAGGGATCCACACCCGAATAGATCTATTTCATAACATTCGCGCTCACCCTCCAAGTGATTTACAGTTCATGACGCTGTGACGTAGACTTATATATACCCATCACAGGTGTCCCCTCCAAGAACACCCGGGCAGTGATTTAAAGAATATATACTCCCGTTACCGGTGTCCCCTCCAAGAACACCCGGGCAGTAAAGTAAAAATATGTACTCCCGTTACCGGTGTCCCCTCCAAGAACACCCGGGCAGTAAAGTAAAAATATGTACTCCCGTTACCGGTGTCCCCTCCAAGAACACCCGGGCAGTACCGTTTTTGTCATCAGTTCAGAATCCGCTTGAAGCTAATCCGTAATCCTTTTCAAAAAAGTAAAGTACATATATTTGTGACCAAGTGAAGTAAAGTTCATTATATCCCATGGCGAGCTAGTAAAAAGGAGTGTGGACCAATTTGTAATCAAACATGTAAATGCATTTGTAAACAAGCATGTATCCCCCTCGCGGGTTTATAAACATTCAAAAGATTGAAAAGCGAGGTTATGAAACTCACCTCGATGATGTAGAACGATTGACATATAGGCATCTAATATGCACAATACGAACGGAAGACGAAGCGGCTCGATCAAGAAGTTGCCTGTATCTTAACGGCTGAAGTTCCAATAGGACTAGGGATAATGAATTGGATTTTCCGTGGGATAGTCACCTCAACGCGTCACGTTGATAAAAGATTTATATTTAAAGTTGTAATAGTTTGGTGGTTGGTTAAATAAAATAAATCGAAAAGTAACGCAACGTGTGTAATATATTCCTTATATATTACATATAAAAATAATACTCTATATAACTTGTACTGTGAGTTATATAACAAATAAAAACAATCCGAAGATTAATGAAAAGTATATAATATTTTGCAAGTATTATATAATAAGTGGGTGTAAATAATTAGCCCAATTAGTTTGACACCAATTCAGTTAATAAAAAGACTTTGAATAAAAGTAGACAAATGTCTTAACGTTATGAATTAAACAACCGATGTTTGTAACAGTTTATAACCATTATAAAATATAAACTAATATTTTATAAATTATATTTCGTTTCTACGATAGATTGTGTCTAAAACAGTTGCCTCGATGTAAAAGTATAGTTTTCGTTCATTGGTCGGGTTATTGTATAATACAAGTTAATGTATCTTTTTAAAATATAACTTGGTCCCCTTTATCCGTTTCTAAAATAATATAAGTTTTATTAAATCATTGCTAAACATATAAGTTTATACAAATTTCGTCATGACTTTCCCGTTTTCAAAACGTTTCCCACATTCATAAAACTTAATGTTTTCCATATTCGTAAAGCTTAATGTTTTCCCTTATTCAATATAGGTTGCAGTTTATTCTGGTTTCCATTTTTCCAACTCCCGTTTGTTTAAGATATATTACAATTGATATGATTCACGTTATTATAATCTAAACTCACAAACTAATGAAACATCGTATTTATTTTACATTTTTACCCTATTTGATCCGGATTTTATATATATAGAAATCTTAATGCCTGTTTATTTATTTGATTTTATTTACCAGACGCACCTGGTTGGTTCGCTAAAGCTCAAACGTATCCTTTGTTGGTCTTTTCTAAACGCGCCCAAACGCGACCCTTTGGTCTAATTTGTTAACCAAACGCACCCCTTGGTGCAAATCTGTCCAACCAAACGCACCCTAATTTTTATAACAAAACCAAACGCCAACCGCATGCGCGCGGTGGATGGCGACCTAACCAAACGCCCATTGTCGGCGGTGCCCCAACAAACGCCCCAATTCGGCGGCTGCCCAAGCCAACGCCAACCGGTATCCTCGGCGGCTGCCCAACCAAACCACACCTAAGGGTGTTATAAACACCAAACGCACCCTAATCTACACCAAACCAAACGCACCCCGCTGGTGCGTGAAGTCAACCACAAGGCCAAACGAAAGCCCACAAGGAATGCAACGCTTGATTGGTCATAAACACGAACCAAACGCACCTAAATCTGTCCTAAATCCAACGCACCCTTTGGCGCATTTACACAGCCAATACGCACCCTAATTTGTGAAAAACCACACGTACCCTAATTTGTGCTAACCTAAAACCGGACGCACCCTCTTCGGGTGGTGGCTGTCCCACAACAAACGCACCCTTTTCGGGTGGTTTTACAACCAAACGCACCGATTTCGTTGTTAAACCCAAACAAAACGCACCCTGGTGGTGGTTTTAAACCCGGACGCACCCTATGTGCTGTCGAACCACCTAAACAAACACCTTTTCTTGGCGTTAATGGTGGTGACGATAATGATGATGATGTAGGGTGGTGGGTGGCCGGCTGAGGCGTCGAAAGGGGGGGGGGGGAAATGGCGCGTGATGGCGAGTGAGTATGAGGATTGGGTAGATCGGGTCACGAGCAACATTTTCGAACTCGGCCAGAAAAGTCCGCCGGAAAAGTTTTCTGGCGACGGCGAGTGGCGGCGGTGGTGGTCGGCAGTGGGGGTGGTGGCTGGCCGGATAAAATGGGAGAGAAGGGAGGGTTTATATGTGTGTGTGTTTGTATATAAGAATGAAATGAAAAGTGATATAAAACTTTTATATATATTAAAAGTTTTAAATAAAAGTGTCAAGTATAAATAAGTTTGGGGTAATTTATGTAAATATCACCCAGGGACTAAAAGTGTAACTTGTGAGTGATATTTTGTAAAATAGTGGTTCGGGACTCGTTTGAGCGACTTAACGGATGATTCAGATCTCGAAACTTACGCCATGGTTTTCCAAATAATTTTTCCAACAAAAATGAGTATTCATTTGATAGTATCTCATAAATATTTTCATAACATTTATAAAAACATTTGTTAGTTATTTAGTGAACCGGTTACGTCTCGTCTGAAATAGAAAAAAAGAAAAATGGATTTCAACTCAAATATTCGCGTTTTCAACAAATGCTTTTAATTAAATTGCTAAGTATTTTATTAAATATTTTTATTTAATAAAACGTGATAATTAAATATAATTTAATTATTTTTGTGTTTCTAAAATCTTGCGAGGGCATTTTAGTCACCTTCTGACTGTTTACGGATCTCGGTCAAAACTAAAAAGTTGTTAGAAATGTCGTTTTACATCAAATTGCTTTAGAGCCCGAGTTGTGAAAACGCGATTTAGTAGTTCGTTTCAATACGTCAGCTTATAAATAACCTATATCTTTTTCGTTTTCAAGCCAAATAAATTAAAAATAACTTCCACTTGGGAAATATAATAATAAATATGATTTACTATTTGAATATGTTCCGAAATTTTTACCGGTCACGCGGTAATTGTTTTTATGTGACAATGAACGACCAAAAGTCAAAAAGGTCAAGTCAGACTCGAAAAGTCAAAGATTAAAATAGTCCTTTAAAATTTCAAAAATTCCTGGATGTTACAGGTACGGACTGGTTGTCTAATTATAAGGCTGAAATAATTTATCATGAGAAAGTAGTGTGGATACCTGGATGGCAAGGTGCTTAGAGTATTAGGAGAGAGATCGGAAGAGAAAGAGAGACTTTTGATGAGTGCTAAGGCTAGTGATAAGAAACAAGAAAAGATTGTTGTGGTTAGAGATTTTCCTAAGGTATTTCTGGATGATTTATCTGGATTACCACCTCTCCAGAAAATTGAGTTCCGAATTGAGTTAATCCCTGGAGCTGTACCAATTACAAAGTATCCCTATCGTTTGGCACCTTCTGAATTGGAGGAGTTGTCGGGACAACTCAAGGAACTCCAAGACAAAGGTTTCATTCGACCAAGTTCGTCGCCTTTAGGAGCGCTAGTATAGTTCGTTAAGAAAAAGTATGGTTCTTTTAGGATGTGTATTGATTATAGAGAATTAAACAAGCTGACAGTTAAGAATCGTTATCCGCTTCCTAGGATTGATGATCTATTTGACCAACTGCAAGGGTCGCAATTTTTCTCAAAGATAGATCTTAGGACTGGATATGATCAGCTGAGAGTGCATCAGGATGACATTCCAAAGACTGCGTTGAGGGGGGTGGGTGGGTGGCGTTTAGAACTCGTTATTGGTCATTTTTTTTTTTTTTTTTTTTTTTGAGTTCACAGTAATGCCCTTTGGTCTGACTAACACACCAGCGGTATTCATGGATTTGATGAATAGAGTTTGTAGGCCTTATCTTGATAAGTTTGTGATAGTGTTTATAGACGATATCTTAATCTACTCTAAGACTCAGGAGGAGCATGTAGAACACTTAAGGTTAGTCTTGGAACTGCTCAAGAGAGAGAAATTGTATGCTAATTTTTCTAAGTGTGAATTCTAGTTAAGAAAAGTACAGTTTCTTGGGCATGTGATAAATGGTAATGGGATTCATGTAGACCCTAGTGAGATTGAAGCTGTTAAGAATTGGAAAGCCCCTAGAACTCCGACTGAGGTCGTTCATTCTTAGGATTGGCTGGATATTACCGTAGGTTCATCGAGAACTTTTCTAAGATAGCTAAGTCTCTTACTATCTTGACTCAGAAGTGTAAGACTTTCGATTGAGGTGAGGAACAGGAAATGGCATTTTAAAGCTTAAAGGATAGGTTGTGTAATGCGCCTGTTCTAGATCTCCCTAATGGACCAGAATACTTTGTGGTATATTGTGATGCATCCGGGATAGGACCTAGGTTGTGTATTAATGCAAAGAGGTAAGGTGATAGCCTATGCGTCTAGGCAGTTGAAAATTCATGAGAAGAATTATACTACTCATGATTTGGAGTTGGGTGCGGTCTTGTTTGCACTTATGATCTGGAGACATTATCCGTATGGGATAAAGAGTGTCATCTATACAAATCATAAGAGTCTTCAGCATATCTTTAGTAAAAAAAGAGTTGAATATGGGATAGCGTCGCTGGGTAGAGTTGTTTAGTGATCATGACTATGAAATTCGCTACCATCCTGGTAAGGCGAATGTCGTGGTTGATGCCCTAAGTAGGAAGGAAAGAGTAAAGCCTAAGAGAGTTAGAGCTATGAGTATGATCCTTCAGTCGAGTATCAAGGATAGGATACTAACGGCTCAGAAGGAGGCTGTAGATGAGTCTGCGGGAATGCAGAAAGGTTTAGATGAGATGATAGAACAGAGAAGTAATGGGACTTTATACTACCTGGATCGAATATGGGTACCTTTGAAGGGTGAGGTAAGAACCCTAATAATGGATGAAGCCCATAGGTCGAAGTACTCTGTACACCCAGGAGCCGATACGATGTATTACGATTTGAGAGATAGGTATTGGTGGCCTGGAATGAAAAAAGACATAGCTGAGTATGTTAGTAAGTGTTTGACTTGTTTAAAAGTTAAGGATGAGCATCAAAGGCCATCTGGCTTACTCCAGCAACCTGAGACCCCCGTATGGAAATGGGAAGGAATAGCTATGGATTTTGTGACTAAGTTGCCTAGGACTAGTAGTGGGCACGACACAATCTGGGTCATTGTGGACCGATTGACTAAGTCTGCTTATTTTCTACCTATGCGCGAGGATTATAAGATGGATAGATTGGATATATTATATTTGAATGAGATAGTTGCTAGACATGGTGTGCCGATCTCGATCATATCAGATCGTGATAGTCGTTTCACATCAAGGTTTTGGCAGTCAATGCAAGAGGCCTTGAGAAAAAAAAAAAAAAATAAACCTCGTTTAGACATGAGTACAGCTTATCACCCTCAGACCGATGGTCAGAGTGAGCATACTATTCCGACTTTGGAAGACATGCTTAGAGCGTGTGTCCTGGACTTTGTATGGTAGAAAGTGTCGTTCGCCAATTATAGGGGCTGAGGTTCGAGAAGGTCAGTTGATAGGACCTGAGTTAGTGCAAGAGACTACTGAGAAGATCTCGCCGATTAAGGATAGACTTAAGGTTGCGCGTGATCGCCAGAAAAGTATGCGTGATAAAAAGGCCGGAAGCCTCTAGGTTTAGTGTAGTGGACGTATTGCTCAAAGTGTGCGCCTTGGGAAAGTGTGGTGCACTTTGGGAAAGAAAGGGAAGAAATAGCACCTAGATTTGTTGGACCTTTGAGGATTGTGAGATGTAAGCCCCCGTGGCCCGTCGGTTAGATTTGCCTGAGGAGTTGAGAATGGTGTTGATATGACACGATTCCACGGTGTTAAACGCAGTAAGAAGTGGTTTGGCTGAATCCGACACTGCAAGGGCCTTGGATGATATTCCGAGTTGATGCTAAGTTGAATTTTGTGGAAGAGCTTGTGGAAATTTTGGAAAAACAGTTTAAGAAGCTGAAGCGTAGTAGGATTTCCATCGTCAAGGTTCGGTGGAATTCGAAACGTGGCCTTGAATTCACATGGGAACGTGAAGATCATATGAAATTGAAGTACCCGCATTTGTTTATTGATGTTAGTAGTTGAATTTCGGGGACGAAATTCTTTTAATGGGGGTAGAATGTAACCTTTGCCCTTTTTGTGTTTATGAATATTTCATTTTAGTCCTTTGACTATTTGACTTTCGTCAGTTTATTCAGATAATGTACCGTGTTGACGGTGGTGATTTTGTTGAGAATTGTGGTAATTTATGGTTTATTGTGATAAATAATCCCTTTTGGAAGGTATTATTATGTTATGTGTATTCCGGGTGAATTGACCCGTGAATTTTGAGAAATGCCAAAAAACGAGTCTGACACGTCCGTTAATGTCCTAATTGAACTTTTAAGGGTTTAAAGTGTAAATATGGCAAGTGAATACTCTAAGTTAGTGGAAAATTATTTTTAAGGTGAATAAAATGCTTTTTAACTTTGGGGTAAATTTTACGGTTGAGTTTTACGAGCTTTTAAGTGATTTCGACACGAAAAGAAAGACCTGACACCCATAGGATGCCATGGCCGGTCATATGGAAGGAAAAGGGACAAGGAGGCTTAATTTTAGCACTGTTTTCTAAGTGTGGTACATTTATATGCTTAACATCTAAGCATTTCTCATTCCATTTTGAAATCAAAAAAATTATCCTCTCCCTTTCTCCTCTCTTGTTCGTCCGCCACCTACAACACACACACACACTCATAATTTTTGAATTTTGATCAAGAAAACATGAATACATAAATATTTGGGGTTGATTCTAGTGTTTGGTTATTCATTTAAACAACGTTTGGGTTGTCCGGTTCGTGTCGAAATCTATAAATTTGAAGATTTTCATGTAAGTTTTCAAATTTAAATTTTGTTTGACCTTTTGGGTTTATTTTGATGCATAGATGTTAGTTGTATAAGTTGATCGTTGTGAAAATTAATTTTTGGAAGCGAAACGAAAGAAAAGAGTGCGTTTGGTTCGTGTAATAAAAGAAAGATTTTTTTATTGTTTTTTTTTTTTTTTTTTTTTTTTTTTTTTTTTTTTTTTTTTTTTTTTTTTTTTTTTTTTTATTTTTTTTTTTTTTTTCTTTTTTTTTTTTTTTTTTTTTTTTTTTTTTTTTTTTGTTCTAGCTCTCTCTGATGGACCGAAAGACTTTGTGGTATATTGTGATGCGTTGGGATAGGATGTGTATTAATGCAATGAGGTAAGGTGATAGCCTACGCGTCTAGGCAGTTGAAAATTCAAGAGAAGAATTATACGACCCATGATTTGGAGTTGGGTGTAGTCATGTTTGCACCTAAGATCTGGAGACATTATTTGTATGGGACAAAGAGTGTCATCTATACGGATCATAAGAGTCTTCATCATATCTTTAGTCAGAAAGAGTTGAATATGCGACAACGTCGCTTGATAGAATTGTTTATTGATTATGACTGTGAAATTCGCTACCATCCTAGTAAGGTGAATGTGGTGGCTGATGCCCTAAGTAGGAAGGAAAAAGTAAAGCCTAAGAGAGTTAGAGCTATGAATATGACCCTTCAGTCGAGTATCAAGGATATGATACTGACGGTTCAGAAGGAGGCTGTGGATGAGTCTGCGGGATTACAGAAAGGTTTGGATGAGATGATAGAACAGGGAAGTTATGGGACTTTGTACTGCCTGGATCGAATATAAGTACCTTTGAAGGTTGAGGTCAGAACCTTGATAATGGATGAAGCCCATAAGTCGAAGTACTCTATACACCCAGGAGCTGATAAGATGTATTACGATTTGAGAGATAGGTATTGGTGGCCTAGAATGAAAAAGGACATAGCTGAGTATGTTGGTAAGTGTTTGACTTGTTTAAAGGTTAAGGTTGAGCATCAAAGGCCATCTGGCTTGCTCCAGCAACCTGAGATCCCCGTATAGAAATAGGAAAGAATAGCTATGGATTTTGTGACTAAGTTACCTAGGACTAATAGTGTACACGACACAATCTAGGTCATTGTGGACCGATTGACTAAGTCTGCTCATTTTTTACCTATGCGTGAGGATTATAAGATGGATAGATTGGCTAGATTGTATTTGAATGAGATAGTTGCTAGACATGGTGTGCCAATTTTGATCATACCAGATCGTGATAGTCGTTTCACATCAAGGTTTTGGCAGTCGATGCAAGAGGCATTAGGAAGCCGTTTAGACATGAGTACTGTTTATCACCCTCAGACCGATGGTCAGAGCGAGCGTACTATTCAGACTTTGGAATACATGCTTAGAGCGTGCGTCTGGACTAGGAGGAAGTTTTGATGTCATCTTCCGTGTAGGTTTTTCGTATACATAGTTATTCATTTCTTTTTTTTTACCACACACACCACCCCCCCCCAAAAATTTATAACCCTGTGATCTGTGCTCCGTTTAAGGCAATGTATGGTAGAAAGTGTTGTTTGCCAATTATGTAGGCTGAAGTTGGAGAAGGTCAGTTGATAGGACCTGAGTTAGTACAAGAGACTACTGAGAAGATCTCGCAGATTAAGGATAGACTTAAGGCTGTGCGTGATCGCCAGAAAAGTTATGCTAATAAGAGGAGAAAGCCTCTAGATTTTAGTGTGTGTGATTTTGTCTTGCTTAAAGTGTCACCTTAGAAAGGTGTGGTACGCTTTGGGAAGAAAGGGAAACTAGCACCTAGATTTGTTGGACCTTTTGAGATTATTGAGAAGGTAAGCCATGTGGCCTATCTGTTAGATTTGCCTGAGGAATTGAATGGTGTTCATGACACGTTCCACGTGTCGAACTTTAAGAAGTGTTTGGCTGATACAACACTGCATGTGCCCTTTGATGAGATTCAAGTTGATGTTAAGTTGAATTTTGTAAAAGAACTGGTGGAAATCTTGGAAAGGGAGTTTAAGAAGCTGAAGCGTAGTAGGATTGCCATCGTCAAGGTTCGGTGGAATTCGAAACGTGGTCCTGAATTCACGTGGGAACGTGAGGATCAGATGAAACTGAAGTAGCCGCATTTATTTAGTGATGTTAGTAGCTAAATTTCAGGGTTGAAATTCTTTTACGGGGGGTAGAATGTAACATTTGCCCTTTTTGTGTTTTGAATATTTTATTTATAGTCCTTTGACTATTTGAATTTTGTCAGTTTATTCAGATAATGTACCGTGTTGACGGTGGTGATTTTATGAGAATTGTGGTAATTTATGGTTATTTGTGAATAATATTCCTTTTTGGAGGTTATTATTATGTTATTTGTATTCCGGGTGGTTTGACCCGTGAATTTTGAGAAATGCCAACGAGTCCTGACACGTCCGTTAATGTCCAAATGAGTTTTGAAGGGTTTAAAGTGAAAATATGTCGTGTAAATACTCTAGGTTAATGGAAAAGTATTTTTAAGGTGAATAAAAATGCTAATTACTTTGGGGTAAGATTCACGGTTGAGTTTTACGGCGGAGTTTAAAGTGTCCGACACGAAAAGAAAGGCCCGAGACCCCATAGGATCCCATGGCCGGTCAAAGAAGTCAAGGGAGACATGGTGGCTTATTTCTAGCTAACCTTGTCCAAAATGGTACATAAGATGCTTTTCATTATCTCATTTTTCATAATCATTTTCATTTAAAAAAAAATAAAAACACACATAAGTGTATGTGTGTGTGTGTTTCGTCCGCCACCTACCACCACAAACCACCATATATTTTCCAACTTTGATCGAGAATGTGATATTCAGGGTTGATACGAGTATTTGGGTATTCATTTAAACAACGTTTGGGTTGTCCGGTTAGGTCGAAATCTATATTTTTGAAGATTTTCTTGTAAGTTTTCAAATTTAAATTTCGTTTGTCCTTTTGGGTTTATATTGATGCATATACGTTAGTTGTACAAGTTAATCGTTGTAAAAATCGATTTTTGGAAACGAAACAAATAAAAGGGTTGTGTTTGGTTCGTCGGACATAAAAAGAAAAAGAGGGGTTTTTGTAGTTTTGATGTTGTGGTCGTGATGGTTGAATAACATATGTTGCTAGATAGCGTATTTTTTATAGTAGCTTGTATAGCTTATTCGGGCTTATTTTAAGCTATTTCATGGCTTATTTTGGGCTTAAATGCCACGTCACTTTTCAAAATCACTAAGGGAAGTGATTTTGACTATTTTTGTGATATGGCGTATGTTTGTGGACTATTTTTATAGCTTATGGTAGTAACCAAATACGATACGTAGCTTATTAGCTTATTTTCAAACTTAATATATGTCTTGTGGAGCTTATGGACTCAGAGCCCAATAAGCCTATTTAAGTCGTGGCTTAATCGGAGGGCTTATTGTGGTCCGGATTACTTTCTACTTATTAGTATGAGCTTATGTATATAAATGGACATTGGTTTTGGACTTGGATCGTATTTCGGACTTATAAATATCTTAATGGACCCTTATTGGGCCTTAAAGCCCAATAAGAGATATTTAGTTGTTATATTAGTTTTGACGGAATTTTTAAAAGTGAAATGTATTTACGAAGTGATATTGAACGGTATTTTAGGAAAAACGTTTTAGTAAACATTAAAGATCAAGATTTTGGAATTTTGTCGGAAAAGTGTCGAAAGTTTGAAAAGTGTTTGAAATAAAGGTTAAAAACCTTGGAAAACGTTGTATGAGCGTACGGGTCATGTCAAAATTTCGTAAAAAGTTTATAATTAGAAATTTTACCTAAAAATATGATTTTGAATTTTGAATAATAAATATTATTTAATTATTTTATTTATTTAATAAATTCACTAAAAGACAAAAAATATAATTTTTCTCGAAACTTCTCAAATATTTTTATTATGAGTAAACGTTCCAGTTTCAACCCTAATTTGATTATTTTCACGGTGACTAAGGTTACCGAATGGACTTATCGAGATATATTTATAATTATTAATTATAAGTATTTACTTATATTACTTATCTATTTTCTCTAAATAGTATATATGTACCGTTGAGATACCGAATTGATATGATTATTGTGGTATGTCGTCAACCATCACGCCACTAAATTGTTTTGGGTACTTGTACAACGTGTCTAAGCTCTATGCATCAAACATGAAGTTTGTTTTGGAAATGAGTGATTAAAATGGGACATTAACTGAACTAGGTCATGTGCGGGCGTCGTTGTATTTGATTGTGTGATTGAGATTGGATTGCTAAGGCTTGCTTGAGGTGAGTTCTCGTAGCCCTACTTTTTTATTGTTTTTCCGTTGAGGGAAAATGATACTCAAATGTGTTTTGAAATGTTTTGAATCGTACTGTGTGAAATGTGATTTTGTTTTTGGACAAGATATGTGCTTATGACTGCTATGTGAGTATTATGTGTTGTGTTGATAAAAATATAATGCCTAAAAACATTACTAATATTTTTTCACATCTTTACGTTTTGATAATCACAAAATATAAAAACGTTCAACGTAAAATTAAACGTAAACAAGTAATTAGTAGTAAATTCTCATTTCAACAAATACATCACTTACATGTATGAATAAATAAATGCTTAATGCATTTTATGATCAAAGGTAATTTTTTATTCAACCTCCACTTTTAATAAAACTATTGTAAACTTTTTATAAACATTACAAAACATTTTCTACAATGAAAAGAAATGTTTTATTCAAAATAAACATTTTGAAATTCAAATTTTTGAACCTAAAACGGCTAGAAAAGTTCTAGAAAATTTCCCCTACTCAAGAAAAATGGGGAAGCCATTGTCTAGGGAGGCCCCTAAATACACGGTCGGCCCCTTGATATTAAGGGGACCGCCCGAACTTTTTAGGGAGATCCGCCCATAGGGTAGACGATTACCCCAGTTTGTCTCTATTAAAACTGGACTTTTCCCATAATTTTCTCATTTTGGCACTTTATTCTTTATGCCCAAAACAACCAATATCCTCTCTAAAATCCTTTGATCATTTAATCATAAAGCTTTGTTTCCAAATGATCCAAGCTCAATTCCTCAAGTGCAAGAGAAGAATACTTCCATCATCAAGTGAAGAAGTATTACACCTTTGTGTGTTGTTGCAATCTTATTGCATTCATATCATAACTTGTAAATCTTTTGTAAATTTTGTAAAGTTGTGTAGTTGCTAGATCTTGGCGATCTTTATAAGTATAGTTAGATCGTGGTAATCTTACCAAGTAGTGTTAGATAGTTGTGATATAAGTAGTGTGGTGAAGTGAAGCCACAAAGTTGTGAAGAAGTCTTGAAGTTGTGAAGAAGTCGTGAAGTTGTGAAGTTGTGAAGAAGTCTTGAGGTTGAGAAGAAGTTGTGAAGTTATATAGTCGTGAACAAGTCGTGAAGTTGTGTTGTGATAGATTGGTTCTAGCTAAGATTAGAACTCGACATTTAGCTTTGTGTCGTAAATCGGTGTAAGCAACGTTGTGTACAGTTTTCTCCGCCATAAGGGAGTTTGTTGACATAGTGAAGAAAACTCTCGAGTTAGGTGCTCGGGGAGTGGAGTAGGGCGAAGAGGTGTTTCGTTACCGAACCACTATAAATCCTCGTGTTGTGGTTTGATTGTTCTTACTCTTATCTCTTGGCTACTTTATCCTTTTCATATACTTATATTGTTCATAGTGTGCAAGCATTGAATTCAAAAAAGTCAAATCTAAGTTTTACCAAACAAACATAATAAAACCTTAAATTAAAAAAATGGTAAAAACTATTCAACCCCCCTTCTAGTTTCCACAATTAGTATCAAGAGCCAAGCTTAAACTAGATTTTAAAATAAAATGTATTTTAAATCTTGAATCGGTATACGAAATCGCAAAAATTATTTAGAAGGGCCATCTAGCAAAGTCCACCACTATTTGAAAAGTGATGGATTTATTTATTGGAAATATAGATTGAAAAATTATATAATTCAAAAGTTTTGATCTTTGACTATATTATATACTGGTGATTTCCTTCCTTTTCAAAATATACCAAAACTAAAATGATGAAATCGTACCATTGATAAACCAAAAACGGATTTAAAAAAGAAAACTTTCAAAAATATGAGCTAAATCGGTAATTTTATACTGCTTTGCCGTAAAGAATACGAAAGAATTTTTATGTGTGAAACGCAAAAGGTATTTGGAATTCTTTACTAGGTAACTCGCAAGTAATTAATCAAGTCAAATATATCTAAAATAGATCTCTTGTTCAACAATATGTACAATTTACAATTCTGAAAGAGGAATCAATAGATAATGCTTTTACTAAATTTAACACTATTATTACTAGCTTAAAAGAACTTGATGAAAGTTTTTCTATCAAGAATTGTGTTAGGAAATTTATTAGGGATCTTCATCCTAAATGAAGCGCAAAAATTTCGGCTATTGAAGAAACAAATAATCTAACAATTCTACCACTTGAATGACTAAGTTGGAAATTTGAAAGTTCATGAATGAAATAATAAAGAAAGTTCTGAGACGGTCAAAAGCAAAGAGAACAAAATAGATCTATTTGCGTGAAGGCTAGTAAGGATTCTTTGTGATGAAAATCAGCTCAGTTACTGATACGTGAAGATGGAAGAATAGCCATGGCCGTAAGAAACTTCAAGAAATTTTTCAAAAGACGAGGTAGGTTTGTACGACAACCACACGATGAAAGAAAGCCATTCCAAAAATATAAGGATGACAAAAATGGTAAAAGCGAAAGGAAATGTTTTAAATGCGGTGATCCAAATCATCTCATTGGTGAATGTACAAAAGCGTCGAGAATCTATAAACTCAAGAGCTTTTGTTGGAGGATGTTGGAGTGATTAGCTGACGAAGATGAAGAGAAGAAGACAAATGATGAAAAATATGTTTATGGCTAAAGCATCGAATGAGGTAATTTCCTCGAAACCGAATACTTTAGTAATGACCAATCAATCTTAGACGAAAAAAGATTTAGATATTGAATATAGGTCAGACTATGCAAAATAGGACTTAAAATGTCATGGATAAAAATAAAAGTCTAAAACAAAGCTATAGAATTCAATTAGAAAATGAAGTACTAGGAACTAAAAGATAATAATTTCTAGATTAGAAAAAGGATAATGAAGGTAGTGATGAATGTCTAAATATGCTCAAGGACTTAGGTTTCCAAACTTGAAAAACTTAAGGAAGAAATATCTAGGCTAAATCAATTTGATAATAGTAGTCACTCACTTACAGAATTTAATAAGTTCTCATAAAACCCATCTGGAGATAAAAATCCGTATAGGTTTAATTTTTACAAAAGGTTCTTCTAGTTGAACCAAACAAGTAAAATTTGTAAATGCCACAAGTGATCGAGTCGAAAGGATTTTTGGTAGAAAATCAAACTCATTTTCAAAACAAAAATTCATACTTATTAACAATACTAAAATTCTGATTGCGAGTGATGACGAGGTAAAACGTTTTTATAAACCTTCTTCAAAACCCGGAGTTAGATTTATTAAACCCAAAAAGGTGGTCTAAAACTCCTACCTCTGAGAAAACTAATAGTCCTTATCCTCAGTCTAAAACAACCTCAACTAGAGTGACCAAGGTAGACAAATTTACCCAACATAATAACGCATGTGCGGAATCATCTGCATCAACCAAGCTTCATCAATGTGGACAGTTGTTCTCCATGAATGTGTCCGATATCAAATGATAAAACTTTAATATGGGAAACTAATTAATTCGGATACATGAAACGTTGGGGACCAAATGGCTAAGTCGTCTCAACCTTTGAGTTTTTGACATCTATAAACACTTCCTTGTCTTCCGAAATGGATGTAAAGTTCTGATAGGATCCCATGTATCTTTATCCTTAAAGCTTTCTACCTTGTAGACATCTTAAGAAAATCAATTTAAAAGTCTAAGGTACGTCTTACTTTCAATTTTCGTAGAATATAGGTCATAAGAAAGGATATTTTTGTGATCCATGATATATTAAGTATAATTGTAGTCTTAAAATTTATTATAGTCACTAGAAATTCATTTGTTGGGATTTTAGAGTTAAAGGGAACTAGTTCACTATGAACTATTCTTTCTCTTAGTATTCGACATTACTTTAATGAAATGGAATTCTTTATGCCAGTATAGCGGAAACTCACGTAGTCGAAGAAAGAGTGAGCGCTAGTGGTTAACTATTTACATAGAAGTAGGCTTAGGTCTCGCGCGACAGATCATCGTACCACTATGGATGAAAACAAACTCCCTCTTCTACTCGACGGTCGTCTGGCTAGTATCTAACATCATCTCCGTCTATCAGAATTGCCTTGTCCCAAAATTCTCAGGCATTTCGTCTATCTTTTAATTATCTTATATCCACTCTCGTTTCACTTCAAAATCAAGTCAATTAATTTTTTTCATCCGAAGAAATTAATTCTTCCTCTTCGGCAAGAGTCTTGTCTCTAAGTCTCTCTCTAATTGAAGTAATTGATTATCTCTCCAAAATAATACAAGAAATTTTTTTTAACGAAAAAGTTAATTAAAAAGTCCAATAATCTTACTTCATTGAAACCACAATGATAAGTATTACTTATTCGACAACTAATATTATATTTCTATTAGTAGACTTTATAAGTTAATTTAGCCATAATCGAAAAAAACAATTTTTTTCTGTTCCGGTGGCGGCCCCTTATTTTTAAGGGGACCGCTTTGTAAAAAGGGTGGGGCCTTAAATAATTAAGGGGAACCACTATCCAAAATCCAACAAAACCCCATGCTGTCGAATATTTATACCAAACTCACCACTCTCTCTTTTCTCGCTCGACTTTCCAAATGATATATTCTGTTATTCAAGGAAAGTTAGATCACATCTAATACTCTCTCAAGGTAGTATTTGACAACTTAAATTATTGTTCTTCCAAATATTCAAGTTTCTTTTTTAACATACAATGCAAATCGTTTAAAGGTCATATCCAAACAAGTTCATATTCTAAACATTTTAAAAATACATATGTTAAAACGCTTTTCCAAAAGCTTAAAAGATAATCATCAACCATCGTTTGACCTAAAGTTCTTACAAGTTTATACCATATGTGATTCGTAGCTTCTCTATTATTTATACATCCTAAGACTATGTCTTTCACTCCTGATTGTATTTTTACTCCCCTTGGAATGTCACGATGTTTTTTTACCATGTGGATTAAAACTTGCCCAGCGATCTTTAGGATGATAAACTAATCAAAATTACCAAAAAGTTCGAAAAATGTCTTTTATTTACGTAGTTTTGTTACTATTTAAAAATATTTTGATTATATCTTGGACACACACTTAATTATTTTCATCCATAAATATGTGAGTATTTTAATTGGCAAAATGCAAATTAAATTGTCCACTCTTTATTTATGTCAAACTAGTTTCACTAAAAACCTTAATCATGTCTCTATATTAAAATAGATGGTTAATTATTTTCCGTCACCTTTTTCGCTAAACTCTTTAAGTTTAACCTCATTAACTGTCGTGTGATTGTTCTATGAACATTCACAATACTCGAGTAAAAGCTACATTAACTTCATGATTGTAGTTCGGTTGTATTGCTAACCATTCATTCATCTTGACATTGTCTAGCTCATCGTATACGTCTTTATTCTTCTTCATCTTTTCCACTTTTATCCAAAATTTATGTTCGAATGAGCAGAACTAAAGGACAAGGGAAAATACTCTCAAGAAGCTGCACATTGGTGATTCTTATGCACAAAAACCACATCAAAAATCTCATCATAACCCTCAAAATCAAACCCCTCCAAAAACATCAAATCATCTAATTATCCAAAATACGATAGGGGCAATCACTCACAAGTCAATCGACAACATCTATTGTGATAAAAATGCCGAAAGAAACCGCCATCGATATCTCTCTCACTAAATCATACATCTAAAGTATCTTAAATTTCCGACTTCTCTCCCACTCTCGCCTAATCTATTTTCTCTAAATCCTTCTCACAACTAGGAGTGCATGAAAATCTATTTTAATACATTGTTGAGATATGCTAAAAACATTTTTTTTCATGCATAAAGACCTCTAACTTTTTGTCAAAGTATATAATCTAATATATATTTTCGACACTCTTGATTGAATCAATGAGTACTTGAACTATTTCTTAGGTTTTACGTTTATTAGAGTCGAAATAATTCTTACTCCACATTTGTTGCATTTAGGCACACACTAGGATTTCAACATAAATCTTATTTGATGATATTGAAACCTATTTTCCAATTAACATATCTTTCTATTATACTACACCTAATAGATTGTCTTCATATTGATATGTTCACTTTTATTGCTTTTTAAGATGATCGCAATTACTAATATATGATAATTGATTGCTACTTATCTATTTTGAAATTGATTTTGTTCTTAGTATAATCTACGGCCTTTGCTGCTCACTTAGTGAAAGCTATAAGTTTACAACATCACTAATTGAATACTTGTGAAAATTTTATGTGTTACTCATTTAGGTCTTAGTATTTATGTCACACATGTTTGTTTGCCAAACATTATGATGATATAGTTTAATTTAATACTTGTTCAAACTAGGTATTTGCATGATTACTTGCTAAATGCTATTGTCATAGAAAGTTGGACTTGCTTCAAAATTGATCTCCAAAACAAGACCTTTCTTAAAGATTTCTGAACAAAACCCCATTTTTTGGTCGTCTAAAATTTTTCAGATGGTGGCCCCTTAATTCATAACATGCTGCCCCTTATTTTTAAGGGGAATACGCCCTCATAGTTAAGGGGACCACCCTCTGATTCACAAATTTTTCACTGTTTTCTTTCCCTCTTCTACTTAGCCACACCTACTGTTTCCTAAAATTCCTAAACATCTCTTGGACTTGTTATTTTAACAATGTTCATCCACCCTAAATTGCACCTTTCTCCAATTATAAATACATTCTCATCCTCACCATCATCACCACAATCATCTTCACTAATGACATCTCCTAACAAACCCAAATCCAAATCCTCAAGAGTAGCAAAGATAAGTGTAAGACCTATTTGGAGAAAGAAATTGAACACTTGCGACACATCAAGTGAGAACAATGTTAACTCACCTACACCAATACCCAAATCACACTCTACTCTCTATGATTCATCTCAAGAGATCAATCCTTCTACTCAAGCAAACCTTACTTAATTCCATTAGTGACATTTGGTCACAAATCGATGGAGATATCTCCAATATTACCACAAGTTGTTAATCCACCTCCACTCACACAAACCAATCCACATGTTGCTAGTATGATTCATACTCAAACTCAAGGTGATAACCAAACTCAACTTACTCCAACTCCATCTCCAAGTAGGGAAAGACTTGTTGATGAAATTAATCAACTTTAAGACTTATCAAGTCTTCTAGCCATGCATCTTGCACAACAAAACATATCACCCTCATCACCTTACTCACCAAACCTTCCTCACACCATTAATTTACAACAATTTGACACCCATGTTGGCTATTGTCCTTGTTACTGATTTACCCAAAAGATTGAGTATCTCCTTACTAGGCCACAACCTCCAACTCAAGTCCATCGTGATCTACACTCCAACAACCACCTCGCTCTTAAACTCTCCATTATAATCAACTAATCACTTCTTTGCCTACTTTTCTTGCCTTTTCAATAATCATCAAATAATTTTTATAGTCGTCAAGCAAGTAGAATGTTCTTTATGGAACTTAGGTTTTTTCTATTTTTAAATTTATGTTTTGATATGCTTCTAAGCATATTATTTAATATATGCATGAGTGTGTTTTACACACAATCTCTTTAATCAGTGAATGATCTTTTGTCTTAATTATTGATTAATTGATTTTATGACAAATTATAATACAAAATGTTGCTATATTGTTCCTTCTAACTTGCTACATGTTAGAATATATTTGTCTTGTGCTTCTAACTTTTTTGTAGCAAAGTTACCATAGCTCGATTCCTTGGTACCCTCCAACGAGGGGGAGCACATATCAAGGGGGAGCATTTATTCTGTCGATTTAACTAGCAATTCTCGACGATGTCTTTTTGATTCTACAAAAAGGGGGGAGAAATGACATGAAACTCACTAAATACTTGTTTAAAAATAATTTTACATTTAATGAGTTTCGATTAAACAACAAGGTGAGTTTCATAGCCCCTACTTTACTGTTTTAAATTATCTTTTGGGGTGAGAACATTGCTTAATTTTAACAGTTGAACACAAGTACATTTACTGATTTACTATTTGGGTCTAAGTCACTATTCAACCCAACTTGCTATATTGCCCAATTTATCATGAGCTGTCAATTTCTTGACCGGATGACCGGTTGAGGGAGCGCGAATGTTATGGATAGATCTATCGGGATTGACAATCCCTGTTTGTCTTGGACTGACATTAGTCAAGCAAACACAGTTTCATTTGAGTCAATTACGGATGTTGCGGGTTGAACATCTGCACGGGCTTATCTATGATGATATATGTTAACGCTTCAGTGTCATGAGCTTAGACAATAGTAAATACTTTTCATCGTGATATATAGGGTTGCTATATTTCATGCTATGGTTATAAATCTTGTGGTTCATCACTATTATCAAACAACGAAACCTATGAACTCACCAACTTTATGTTGACACTTTAGCAATGTTTTTCTCAGGTGTTCTACATTACGGAATATATGGAGTCTGCATTGGTATATTGGCATGTAGAGGTCTATCTCTCGTATCAAGTCCTCTTCACGCCATGAAGTCACAATCCCAAATCCAGTCTTCCGCTGCAGTGAATTTGGGGGTGTGACAGTATCGTATTTGTTTGACGTGTTGTGTGAGCAACCGTAGAGGTGATTGTTTTAATCACTTATTCGTTTTCAAGATCAATTGCTGAGAGGTACGCTTTCTATTTACTTTTCATGTACGTGTTAACCATATGCTATTACTAGATCCAATCCGCTGCGTACTAGTAGCTAATTGGTTACCTAGAATGTTAAACCCCAACAGTGACATCACGAGTCAACTCGTTTTAGCTTTATGGGTTACACATTTTGTTTTAATTATACGCCTAGTTTACATGCCTATTCTTAAAATATATGATATGATCTGCTGCGTTTTATTTATGTTTTACTAGTAAAATATGATAATGATATGCGAATCCTTGCCATAAGATAAATAAAATATGTAGATCCTGATCTTGAAAAACTATTAAAAGTTAATATAGGTTAAAAAGGAAAATTAAAATTGTTAATTTAGCTTGTATGCCTCCTTT
>BQNB010094927.1:0-25998 GCA_026074375.1 Tanacetum coccineum
TTAAATGCTCTAAAAGAACCTGGCAAAAAAGCAAGATTGGGAATACAGAAAAACCCTCAAGTCCTATGTTTCTATTAGCTGTATTAAATTGACCATGGTTGATCATATGACTTAGTGCGAGTATGTTTAATTTGAGCTGTATTTTATTGCTAAGCAGACACGTTCAGCTGAAATGAAAGGATTCGAATAGCTACAAGCAGATGTCTTTGCAAACAATGATATAGATTATTTGATAGACATGAAAATGCAACAGTATAGTAGGTAACCCTCAACCTATCTTTTTAGGTAGTGGAACCTATTTGCTTTGGGCTTGCTAAGTTATTAGCCAAGACCTTTTTTGATGCCGGGTAGCACCATTGCAATGGTTGTCAAGGTTCTAACCAGTAAGCTCCAACTCAAATTCATTCTCGTTATGAATAGGTACGTCACTGGGTAGGGGTTCCTTCACACACTTCCTCTTTACTATTCTGATACCAAAATAACACCAAACGAAAACAATCACCAAGAAATTTGAATGGAATCTGACTGTTTTGCTCTGTAGAACCGCTACTGCTGTAACGAACATGATGCCAAAGTTAAGAACACAATTCTTTAGATCATGGATCAAGTTTCTAAATTTACGTCCCCCGATTGGAAAGTCATCCATGGGGCTGATTTGAGTGTTTGTCTTAGTAGTGTTAGAACGATATTTTGTTTATCTCTAACACTCTCTTTATGTCATATTTTCAGTGGAATTATTTCGTGCTCTTAAAGGCCGGTTTTATGATAGCAAAAAAAAGCTTAATCATGTCTACTTTGTCCTATATAAGTGCTCTTGCATTTACTATGGAAAAAATGATGAACCAAGAGCTGCGTTGAGGCGTTCTGTGATGGAAAATGGGTATAACTACTAACCTATCTTTTTATTTCCGCCATGCTATTCTATGTTTTTTGCTTACAGTTTCATTATTGTCTCAAAACTTATGCTTGTGGATTATCATGTGCTGCAATAAACTATGTACATATCTAACATTGGTGAGCAAAGTGGTGAAGTTTCACTATCTTCACCTGGAGGTATGATTTGCCCTATAGGCTGTATGAAGCTCTGGATTACATTGCAAATGTAACTCCTATAATTGGGCTGTGACCTCTTGCAATTATGTAACTTCACACTCACATTAGTTTTTATCAGGTGGATGGTTGATCTATATTTAATTAACTTCGCTTCTTAATTGTAAGATTTCATGGCGCAAATTGGTTGGTTCCCGAAGCTTGGTTGCTAGATTAAAGCCAAAAGGTTGATACTTTGACCGACCCTTGGTTCCCGAAGGTTGGTTGCTTGATTAAAAAAACTAATTGTCAGCTGTTAAATATAATCTTATGAAGTATGATACCAACAGTTTGTTTTTTATATATATGCAGCTTCCATTTCTCATAGGATCAGCAGTATTTTAATTCATTTTTATGTTTGTATTATGATATGATTTTATGTTTTGAAGGTTTAAACTACTTGATCTGTGTATATCACAAGCTGGTCTGTGTTATAAATACGACATTACAACACTCGTGGGTCAAACTCTACATTTATGCTTACGTTATTAGGCTCAATAGGTTTACAAGGAAATATTGTTTCTTAGATCCATGCTTGTAATTATCAACTGATTGTTAATATTAAATCCACAAATAATTGAACTTGGGTTATTCAGTATAAGGGAATGTGGGCGATTATTTTGGTGTTTTTCCTATGGAATGCAAGCTCTCGTCCTCTATTCAGTGCCAAGCCAAGTCTTAAGCTTAGGTCTTTATATTCTCCTCTCATTCATGAATGAGTCAATAATGTATTGTTGTTTCTGATTGCTTTTATTTTTATATGGTGTTTATGATCTAAGGTTGGGGTTAGTCATTTTGATAAGTTTTTGATATTTGTTAGGAAGATTCATAAATAGGGACTAGGGCCAGTAGATTATAGTGTTTGGTTTTATAGATTAATTTGGTGTTTATAATCACCTCTCGAAAGTAAATTGTTATAAAGGAGATTTAACATATCATTCGAATATATGTCTGCATGCGTTATCATCCTTCTTTTTTTCATTTCTAATTATGTGTTCAGTTCCTGCATATTATCTGCTCAGGTCCTATGATATTCATGCTTGCACGTTATTACCTATCCATCTTCTGGCATGAGATACAATGTTCTCTGTATGTATAAAAAGTTAAAATAATCCTAAACACATCTATATAAAATGCAATCGAGTCTCGAGACTATTTTTGTAGCTGTTTCGGCACTTAAGATCTAAAAAATATAAAAGAAAATTCTGAACGTTTTATTTTGTTGGTGGTAAAGTCCTGAAACTTTATTATTGATTAACTGAAATTTTGGTGAAAGCAACTAGGCTGCGATAACTGGTTCTGTAAACCAATATGTTTCTCAAAGTTTTCGCTATTCTTGTTGGCAGTGACATCACATCTGTATGTGAACACCATGAAGAAAAAGCTCAGATATCTGATTTCGTACAGACAATACTATTCTCCACCATTTTCGATGACAATTTGTAACAAACAACCAGAAGATGGTGGCTCTCTACATGGTTGTGCTTCTAAAGACCCTGACCCTGATCAAGAACAAGTATGTCGATATGCTCAACAAAGAAATGCAAGGACTGAATCTCATTCATGATTGTAACAAGTTAGGTCATATTTTGACAGATTAGTCATTTATGATAAACAAAAACTAAACACCAATTCACATATGGAATTTTTCGCAGTGTTGTTAGTACACTTTATATAAATTAGCACCATGGTTCTAATATTTTTGCAATTTCATCTTCAGACTTGCCAAGCAAAATATCCAAAGTTTAAAACATCCTTGCAAAAAAAAGCATAACACTGGTGACTTAAAGTAGCGACCTTATTAAGCAGTTTGTGTACATTACGACTACATGACACATGAAACCATAGAACCAAATTATCTATTCAAACAATAAAAAAGATTGTTTATGTCATATAGATATATTTCCCCTCACCATTATCCCCTCCATAAGTAATGACGATTCTAAAATGTAAAATCTGGGAGACGAGCCTGCAAATGTTCGAGCCAGTTGGAAGCAGCTTGGAAAAGATCAATCTCTTGCGCACGTTCTTGGGGAGTAATAGGAGATATAGGTGAACCTTCTAGCTTGAAGGAAGCAAGCCCAATTACCGGTAGACGAACAGTTAGAGAATCAGTCATGTTTACTTTTGCCATGCCTGCATATACATAATATACAAAGTTAATTTTCATAAATGGGTGTGAAATTAGTTACATTTATCATCAATGGGTCAAACAGATGAAATGAACAAATCATTTACAAAATTGTTTCCCTCATTCATGAACTTGGGTTAGTCATGTGTTAGTTGCTAACTCACCGCCGCCAAGAGTTTAGGTAATTTTATTTCCTAATTTATGAATAACTAATTATTCGTCGTATGCAGACATTTCATACGCTTATTTCAAGTGCTAACTTGCGTATAGTGTTTTTTTAAGTAGATAAGATTTCATGATTCCTCCTTTAGGTTTCTAAATCCCTTGGTGAAAGGCGACTGTCACGATATAATGAAGAAGAACGCAGGAAATATCAAGAGGTAGCAATTTGACCCGTTTACTTATGAATGGCTCGGTTTGAGTTATGTTATATCTCAAACGGGTTAGTTCTAAAGATTAACTGAACTGGGAATATTAGTTGAATGGATTGACACTCACCTAGAATTAACTTTAAATACCGATATATACAACCTCCTATGGACCTGGTATGTTTCTATTTGTTTAAATATGAATGCAGATAACGACCAATTAAAAAGATGCACATATTGGTTTTCTGTGTTTATTTTCTCATATGGAATCCGACCCATCTTTATGTTGCAATTACAAGGCTCACAAGGAACAATCTATCACTCACACACTAAACATGCATATTAAAGACAAAATGCAGAAAGTGATAAAGCCAAGTTCGTTATTGCAGGTGCAAATCATCTTACTGATCCTGAAGCAGATGAGGTAACATTATCATTTATTTAATCAATCATTCAGAAACTACTAATTAGGAGTGTATTTCTTCGCCAAGTTATAAAAATTTATCTTATTATTCCTAATAAGAAGCAAAGGAGGATGGAGCAAAGGATTAAGATGCATACTAGACATGTTATACAGGTAAAAAATATATTGTATTTCGCTCTATTATTTCAGTATTTGTCTAATATCATCAGGTTACGTCTATTGTTTCTTATTTTTTGGAACTTCATAATCTTATATATATTTGCAAAAAAGGGTGTGCCTGAGTTGTGGCTACCTGCAATGAAGAATAACGAAATTACGATGGAAGACATAAGAACACTGTTACAATAACATGTACTTTTGTTGCATGCGTATCATGATAGAACAACTTCTAGCCTCTGTGAACGATGCCATATCGATTAGTCAATCTTCTTTACTTACAACCGACCACCGGCATAAACTTTAAGGGAAAATGATTACAAGGCAATCTGCACGGCATATCAACTTCACAGAAGATGGACATAAAGTCGAAAAAATGCAAAAGAAAAGAAATTTGTAGGCATAAATTTAACATTTTGCACAATACTACTCATCTTTTTTTGCAAGTTTATCATTTTATTTTCTAATACATTATAATACATAATACATACCTCAAATGTCAATTATCAGATTTCATTGATCATGGAGATCCTACATTTGAGTGTCCAGCTTGTGGCGCACTGCTATGGTATGCCGAGAGAATGCGAGGAACAACCAATACAAATTCCAACTTCTACTCACTGTGTTGTGGTAGAGGTAAGGTTAAGTTGGGCAATGAAGTACTATAACCACCTCCATTGTTGAAAAAGCTTATTATAAAAAAACACCTAAGAGTGCGTCATATATTAGGCGGTATAATTCAATATTTTCATTCACTTCTATGGGTAGTAATAAATGATAACTTCTATTTTTTTATTACTTGATGTACATGTCTTTTAATGTTTTGTCATGTACAATTTTCAATAAACTAAATACAAATTCTATATAGTTATTTCAAAAACCATAAAATATACTAAGAAATTACATAAACACAAACAAATTGACAAACATTGCTACTATGCTTTAAAAAAACTTTGTATAATATACAATTTTTAAAACCCAATATTTACCAAAAAAAAAAGTAAACAATAATTATAAGTCATTCCCGCCCATCGGGCGGGCTTAGCCACTTGTATATATATATATATATATATATATAGGGACTTTATTTTCAGCATCATATTGAAGGCGTGCATACATGCACACTTTGAAAGAAAAAAATTTGTATTTTCAATTTCTTATCAAATTCTTTAGAACAAATATGTTTTTTAAAACATATTTGTTCTTTTTAGAACATATGTGCAGAAATACAATTATTGAAAACGTGCATGTATGTTTTTGAATGTTCTCTCAGTTCTCGCACTTAAAATGATGCTGAAAATAAAGTTACACTATATATATATATATATAGAGGAATGTAAAATAAAAAAAGACAAATATTTCGTGAGAAGGGTAAAAAGAAAAATTTTTTTAAAAGTTTCTCTCGAAAAAGTCCAAAAAATTCCATTAAATCAGGTTATGCTTGTCATAAAACTTTTTTAAAAGAGTTTTTCCTAATTTGAATTTTATACTATTTTTTTAATGCGCAAAAAAAGAATTTTGATGCACAAAAAACTTTTGAGTGCACAAATTTCGACTTGTTTATGTTATGTGTGCAATATAATTTTGATGCAAAAAGTCCTAAAGACGTTAGGTACAAAAACGAATTTTTGATGCACAAAAAACCGATTTAATGACCAACACTTTTTTTTTATACAAAATCTTTCGGCAAAACTATCCACTTTTTAGAAAAATTTTCCTTTACAACATTTTCATTGCACCAACACAACCACGATCTTGTGGAATTTTTTGAGAACTATTTTAAAACTTAAATCTTTTTAAATCCTTCTTCACGATATTTTCTTTTATTTGAGTTTGTACTATATATATATAGATATAATAATATTATATATAATAATATATTATATAGATATAATATATTATAATATATATGACAATGATTTATATAAATATAATAAAGTACGAGTAAAAAATACTCCGAAATTTTCTAGGTATTTACTACCACCTCACATCCAACACCGCCAGACTTATTTTCACATGCTCATACTTAGGTCTCAAACTCACACCATCGACGTAAAGATTCAGGAAGCTCAGAACGCACAAAGTCAAAGACCTTCCTCAATGTTCGAATGAAGATTGTTATATCAGGGAAGATTGTTAGACAAAGATTGAATGTCAACTCCACAAGAGGACGATTACTAGCTTTCAAGATGATGCAAAGTATGAGTATATTGGTCCAAAGCTCAAGGCGATTCAAGGATGCACACAAATGCAGAAAACGTCAGTCAACATGTATAGATAGTGTCGGCCACCATCAACGTCAAGATTAAAGTACTGGTCACTTCTATCAAGTGCATCTAAAGCAAGGAAAGATTTAAAGATCTCAGAATTCAACGTCAAAAGACAAAGGCTGAAGATCAAGGATCACGAAGCATGACGAAACAAGTCTACTACAACAAAGTTCAAGACCAAAATACAAGAACGCAAGAAAGCAAAATTTAATGTAAACTAAATGACCGTCCCTTTGGGGGAGATAGTTAGCCACACAAAGTAATGGTCGTTATAGATAGTGTCGGTCTTTACGTGATAGAAACTTTGTAAGAAATGTACTAGGCTAGTCGGGAACTAGGGCTTGGACTTTAAGCTAATATTGTCTATGTTTAGGGGGAAAAGCCAAATCAAATCTAAGCTCGAACCAAGAGAAAACCCTAAACCGACCCAAGAGCCTTAGGGAGTATTAATACACCCTCCTAGATGTTAGGAGGGGTGTTGGTTCATTTATGTTATCTTAATAAAACAACCATCCTTCTCTTTTCTTTCTATCTATCTCACCATATCTCCTTGTCCTTCTCTCATTATTTCTTGTTTATTTTGTGGTTATGATTATGTGAAATGCATAGGTCCTTGGAGGGAATATAGCCAAAGCAGCAAGGGCTTTCAATCGTGTTCTGGTGCACACCAAGTCTTTGACACAAGTTTTGAGTGGAGTTGTGCTCGTTCTTGTGCACCTCTTCTCCCAAGGAAATTCGTCCTTGGTTGGGGAATCCATGGTTAGATCATGTGGACCTGAAGCGGTTGCGAGATAGCTTTGTTGTTTTGTTGGTGCATCATATTTGTTAGCACGAAGTTTTTGTGAAAAACAGGGGTTCGTTATGATAAAAATTTGTAACAACAAGGCTTTGTTGATGTGAGACAAAGTTTTCATGTTTATCATTAAAAAAAGAGGGTTTGAATTTTACCCCGCAAAATGAATATTTTTACGGAAAACGTTTATAGATGTGTTCAAAACTTTTATGTTGTATTTTATGCAACAACAACATTTGATGAAAAAGTTTTCCGCTGACGTAACTTTTTGAGAAGTAAGGTTTTTCGGTGACGAAAAATTTGGAAATTAAGTTTTTCGGTGACGGAAAGCTTGGATTGAGGTTTTCTGGTGACATAGAGCTGAAAAATATAAACGGTTTTATGTTTTCAGACGGACTAAAAAAGGTGAAAAAGTTGGCTATTATGAATTATCTAGCATGGATGGCGCCATGTTTACATATGGTACATATTGAGGGTGGGATAGTAAGTCGTTTGGTTTCCTACGTTCGATAAGGACCACAAGGTGTGACTTGAGTCACGACCAGAACTAACACCCACGATGATTATCGAGTGTGATTCTATTGTTAGGGAGAGAACAGAGAGTTTCACCAGTACTCCCAGGTAGGAGATTGTGATATGGTTTGTTGTTTGGACCATTTTAAATGAAATGGTATTGTATTTGTAGTGATGCATTTAGGATTCCGTGCAACCTTAGAATTGTCATACTTGGTTCTGTTACGTTCATAGGTTGCCCCATGAACATTTGCATGTACTAGGCATGGTGTGTGCAACACTACCTCATAGTCGAATGAGGTAGCGACACATGTTGCCCGGCGCAACGGTCTTTTGGGATGAGATCCCTGGCTTTGGCTTGGATAAGCTATCTTGGGTCTTTTGGTGATCCAGGCTTGAGTTCAATGATGTATGGCCTTCCTGGGTGGGTTAGAGCTGTTCTTGACCTTGTATAGGCTTGATCTTGGGTGGGTCTTTTGATGAGTGTATAGCCTTTAGCCATATCATCTAAAGCTCCCGCTATTAAAAATTACATATTAAAAAGTTTATTTACTGAATAACACTACAACATTTGCCACTATCCCCAGGGATAAATCTGAGGATTCTCGGGCGACTTGTCGCTGGGGATAGCTTTCCCGAGCGACATGTCACCCGGGATAATTCGCGAGGGAAAGCTCAAAGGGGATTCTTTCCCGGGCGACATTCCCGGGGGACAATGCAGGGCATTTAAGTGCCACGGTGAAGCTTTTTTCCCGGGCGACATAATTCTGTTATAAAAAAATGCTTAACAGTAATCTTTGTTTAATTAATTAATTGCGTAGTTTCTCGGGCGACATGTCGCCCGGGAAAGTTTTTCTTATACGTGACTTGTCAACCCATGGAAATATATTTTGTCGTTTAGTGAGGACTTTCCCAGTGATAAGTCTGTAAATTTTTTTGGTTAAACTTATCCTCGGCGACATGTCGCCCGAGATAAGTCTGCAAATTACTTTTGGTTAACCTTATCCCCGGCGACATGTCGCCCGGGATAGGTCTGCAAAAAAAAATTTGTATTGCCTGCACAACATGCTATTTCCAGATTTTTTCTGGAATTTTTTCGAAAGAAATCTACCAATACTCAAACCTGTATAAACCAATATAGAATCTAATCTACCCAAATACATTACAACTTGTACCAAAACACAATACGATCAACGCATTTGATATAATAAAGCTAAATACGTCAAAAATCCAAATAAACACAATATAGTCTACAAAACCGGTGATGAAGTCACAAAACTTGCATTATCCGCAAGATACAGGTCAATATTCACATAGATAACATGTTCTAAACGTACGGGGAAATAAATGTTCACATAAGGGTATATACTTCAAGACACAAAATAGCAAATACTTACCCAACATCTCTTAACTATCGGCATCCTCCTCATCCTACTTATCCTCGTCGCCGTCCTTATCATCTCCCGGCTCATCATCCCCGCACCCGCCACTCCCGCTGCCACCAACATACTCAGGCTGTGACTCAAGCTGCGTAAGCATCTGGGAAAACTTGTCGTCACTCCTAAATAACTTCATGAAAATGTTTACCTGACGTGTTAGCCGGTTCTTACTCTTTTTGAGCTTAACGACATCGGAGGTGTGCGTGCATGGAGGCGGAGGCGAAATGACCTTGCCCTATCTCGGCAAAACCCTACCAACACCGAGAAGGTGCCCCCGCGAACAATGGCCATGATTTCATCCTCGGTGTAGGGCACACCCGTGGACGTGTTGGAGCCTAGACACTGTAGCCTCAACATCTCATCCTATGTAATCACAAAAACACAAGATAGTTAATATATGTTGGGACTAAAAGTCTTCTTGATGCTGTTTGGATTACTGCTGCTCATGTTTTTGTTAATGCAGCTCAACTGGAGTTAGTGCTGCTCATGAACTTCAAAGAAAATATGCTAAGTAGTTACTACTGCTAGTACAAAGTTACTACTGCTAGTACAAAGTTAAGACTGATTAGCTGAAGTTAATGCGGTTAATGAAAATATGCTTGGAGTTAGTGCTGCTAGTGAATATCAAGTTAATGCTTCTAGTTATTACTGCCTATATGATATGTATTAGTTGTTTATAGAAAAGATTATGGATACTTAGGAAAGTATTGTAAGCCGACAAGGACTCTTTGGTGTATAAAAGGAGGTCCTAGGGCATAGAGTTTGATGCACCATACCTAGCACCAAACCAAAACCAAATCAATCTTAGTCGTATCTTTTATAGCTTCAAGGTCTTTGTAACCCTAATACATTGTGAGTAGTCGTATTATTATCATTAATAATATTGGGGCATGTTTGTTGAATTATATGTTCATTGAATTACTATTTCATTGATAATTCTTCTTAATATTAAAGATTAGATTTCGCATAATCTTTAATACATTTAAACAAAGCTTTTACTATAGTTGTGTTAGATTTATATATTATAACTAAACCTTAAACAAGCATAAGGAATTCGATCTATTGAAGTGGGATCAACAAGTGGTATTAGAGCTTGTTGAAAAGCTTTAAATAAAAAGAACCTGTTTTTATACACAAGATCCAAAGTTCCATACTCAAACCTGATGAGTTTGAGATATGGAGGATGATGATTGAACAGTATATCCAGATGATAGACTATGCACTATGGGATGTCTTAGAGAATGGTGCAACCTTGCCAAAACCAACAACTGTTTTAACAACCCAAAATTTAAAGTCATTATTTAAGTCAAGCTTTTATTTAATTTCTAAACTTTTGGAAATTTATTTAATTAATTTTAGTCTGTTTTTATCAAAATCATCGATTTTGATTATTCGTGTGTCACGACTTGGATAATTATCCGTTTTAACGATCAAGAAATCAACAATTCCATATTTTAGCTTTGAGAGCTTAATTATTTATTTTTATATTTTTCGACTTTCTCATGTTTCTAGCCGAAACCGCATCAAAAATAGTGTTTTATATATTTGTAACGCACTAGCTAAGTAATTGGGCCCGATTTTAAAAGATGTAAAATATTTAACAAAAATTAGGCAAAGCCCAACCTTTTTCTTTCTTATTTTCGGCAGCCCAAACAAACATCCATATATATTTTTGATTTAGTCCAACTTTCTTAATCTATATCCATTAAGTAAATTTGGCCTAATTCCTTTTTCCTCTTATTCCTTATAACCGAACCCACAAAACACACACATAGAAAATACTTACCAAATTGTTTGCCTGGTTTCTCTCCTTCCCTCCCTGTGGACGTCGAACAGTAACAACACCACCATCAATCACCATCAAAAATTCACCAAATCACTTCCAATCTACTCTAATATCATTCCTACATAAAGCCCCATTCATTCCTTTTCATTAAATTCCCATACTCAAGATTTTCCAATTTTCTTGATTTTCCTTATATTTTGTCTTTTCTCTTACTATAGGTTTATGATCAAATTAAATGCAATGGTGTCTTGGCGAAGTGGATTTAATTCTAAGTACTTTTCAACGAGATTAGAATATCCAATACCTTAAGTTTTTCTTAGATCATTCTTATGGGTCCTTTTTGTTTCGCAGCAAGAAACACACCCTCTCTTATCGAGCTTGTACTATTGAATTCTTTTGCTTCAAATTATTATATTGTAAGTTGTCCCTAAATCCCTCTTTTCAATTGTTGATTTCTATTTGTATGCATGTATTTGATTTCATCTTTTAAAAGTAAGCATGTTCTTGATTTGTTTAATCATGGTTTATTCATAAACATCATGTTTTTGATGTCTGGGATATGTTTGATAGATTGATATGGCATTGCATAGGTATAATTAGTGTAAGAATTGGTGAATTAATGAGTTTTAAAGTGATTATTAGGGACTGTTTTAGATCAGCAGGTTGTTGGTCATGTTACGAATTATTTTTAGCCTGGAACCTATGATTAAATTACATGGTTAGATAGATATAGTTATAAGCTTCATGTGGTGAATTGGATGGTTTTGTATCGATTCTGGATGAGGGATTTATGGCCGTTTTACGAAAACTAGTCAAAATGGTTGGCTTGCAGATAGTTTGTGTTTTAATGATAGATTTTTGGCTTAGAGCCTATTTAATCTTTTCATAAATGGTTAGGAAAATGTCTTAGGTCCAAGTGGCGAGTTGGAGGGAACACCAACTCTTCCAGATGGTCGAGATACGACTAAAACCATGAAAACATATATAGTGTCTACCCATAAATTGTAATGAAGATTGTAGGGCTAGTAACTAATAATCTTTGAACTAGATGATACTGGGTTTTTACATAGGTGAAGGGTAAAAGATAAGAGGATCATGTGGTTCTTTGGATAATACGATAACTCTTCCGGATGAGCGAGTTATGGCCGTTTTTCTAAAATTGATCAGTTATGAGGGATGAAACTTAGTAGGTGTTTTATTACCTATAAGACCAGGATGAACATCAATTTTAGAGTACAAATACTTTGGGTAAGCCCTAGTGCAAATGCAAGCGCAAATCTTGCAAAACAAATCTCATGATCATTGATTACTTTTACGTTCGATCTTCTTTATCATTCTTAGCCGCGTCACGTCTTTTAGGTTGTGCTTAGACGCTTCCCACTCGTCCGAAGATCCATTTTACTTCTGGTCTTTATCACTTTTCGGTGAGTTCATAGCCTCGCATTTAAATCTTTTTATGTTTTAAAAAGCCGCGGGGGAGATACATGCTTGTTTTAGAAAATCGAACACAGGTGATTTTATTATGTGAACGTTGCTATGAGTGGTATGTTGTGGCCCTTCCTTCATGGACCATTAATTACCGATAACAGGTAAACGCTGATGCAATAATAATAGATCTATTTTGGCCTAACGACCTGTCTGGCGTGTGTTCCTTGCGAGGGCATACGGAGACATATTTTACTTAGTATTCGGAGTGTGTAACACTATCACTCCGGGTTGGGCACATGGTTAAGGTTCGGTTCGTGGCTCTAGCATTGTTGCGATTATTCTATGAACTAAATGTTTTGTTATGCTTGTGTCAAAGTGATTGTTTATAAATTCTATGGATTCACTCAACATTTCTTGTTGACGTTTTAGCATGTTTATCTCAGGTATTTGCTTGCCAACTTGGATGGGATGGAATGCGGATATCGAAGGACGTGGACTTGGGGAACTTTGTACATTCGATAAAATGTTTTTATAGGAAAATTGTCATATTGTGACTTATTTGGAAATAAGTTTTCTAAAAGCTATTGGGAACTTGTAACTCTGATCTTTTTAATAAAATCGAATGTAATCTTTATTAGTAAACGTTTCTTTTAAAGCCGTTTACCGTTACTCATGAGCTTTCCATTATGAAGTAGCACCCCAATGTTGTATTCCGTTGTGTTGTAAATTTGGGGGTGTTATAGATTGGTACCAGAGCACGAGTCATAGCAAACTTGGTTGTTTTTTAAAACCTGGACTATGACTGTTTTTGAAAAATTTTCACGAGTCGTTTACCGATGTCCGATATCCACGCTCGCAATCCTTCTCGATCCTTTATGTACTTTGTGCTAGGCCTTTGATTATTTACTACATACCAAATGTGTGGTATAAATAGTAATTATATATATACGATATCCGTTCTACGTCGAACCGCTATATATATATATATATATATATATATGTGTGTGTGTGTGTGTGTGTGTGTGTGTGTGTACCGCTATATATATATATGCCTTTCGATCATCGCTACACGCGTACATTCGAGTTGTACTATTGATATTATGTAATGGTGTCGCCATTATGATATGATATGATTAATTTCGTATATGTGTAATATATATATATATATATATATATATATATATATATATATATATATATATATATATATATACATTACGATATTATATAGATTTGAGGCTTTGTTAGATTTTTGTTTGTGTTTCGGTTTGGTTGTTGTGGTTTGAGCCGCGACTAAGGAACCAAAGAGCTAAGGAACAAAAGAACAAGGCGAAACTATTTCTTCTCCGATTTTGCTTGGTATAGCATTGTGAGTAATTTCTATTACTAGTATAATCTTTGTTTTCGCGATTTAATTCGTTATTGATAAATGCTTGTGATGAAATCCGTCAAGAACTTGCGTAGATTAGATTGAAAGCGTCGTTGGGAAAATTAAACGATTTGAATATCGTGTATAGGTGGGTTTAAACTTGATATGAGTTGATTTTTGGGTCAAAAATAAACTTTTGGCGCGTTTCGTAATACGCGGTCTTGAGCAAAAAATTGGACACGTATTTCGGGGTTCGAGATTTTGTAAATCGTATTTCGGCGTTTCCTAATAACGAAGAAGTTACGGCGAAAACAAGTTTAGAAAAATTAAAATGTTGCAATCAGCTATATAAGCTTATTTTGCTTGCTGGTCCGATTTTCAACAGCTATTTTGTGCACTTTCGAGTTCGTTTCAGCCTTCCGGCGAAACACGAAAGTTGTCCGGAATGACGTTTTACATAAAATCTCTTTTTGATCAAAGTCACGAAAATGTGATATAGCGGGTCAAAACCGATGGTCAAACTGCTGCGTTTTTATTGAAAATACAAAAAAAATTGTCCGAAATAATGTTTTACGTAAAATCTCTTTAGAGTCCGAGTCCCGAAAATGTGATATAACGGGTCGATTTGAACGGGCCAGTTTTGAGAAAAACATACATATTTTATAAAACGTCAAACGTTGACCCTTAAAAGTCAATTGGACTAATTTAAGAACTGTTGGATAATTATAAAAGTAATAAACTCCTATTATTTTTACTATATACATATATGGTATATGAGAAATGGATGACAATAAAATGTGACACAAGTGTCGAGATTTTAAATCTAATAATTTTATCGATGATGATAATCCGATAACCGGGCTTACTAAAAATAGCAACTTTCCTGAAATGGTAACTTTCCAAAAACAACAACTTTCCAAAAACAACAACTTTCTAAAAATGGATACTTGCCAAAAATAGAAAGTCTTCAATGATGTAACGTAATATATTTACGTAAAAATGGACGCTTTTACAATATGTTAAGTGATATTAATTAGAACGCGCAAGTGGATTTCTCATCACATGCATACTTGTATTATTTTTATTAAGGATATATATTAGATATATATCTAATGTTACGAGGTACGTATCGTTCGATCATACGTTATTACTTCTCTGATTACGCGACACTACTATAGGTCGTAGTCGAGCACATTGGATAGACGTCTCACTGCTTTAGAGATGAGATCTTCATTTCTACCGGGACCTCAGTAGTCCTGTCGTTTGTTCACTTATGATCTTGTCCGTTGTATAGGACCATTTTTGTATAGATCACTAAACTGTTAGTGCCAGTTAGTAAAGTTATGCTGCCGGGTGTATGTTTGTCCTCTACATAAACACCGCAACCTTTTTCTTTTCTTGTTATTGGAAACCATGTTTGGTGGAATGTACTTGTTACGCGAAACAATGGAGATAACCTTCTGGATATTGGATGTATGATTGAGGAGCGTATGTACTACCCCTGGCTTCATTACGGAGATTATGATCGTTATTACTTCAGCACTTGTGATGATGCTCGTTGTTCATTTCATGATATATATATGTAGAGGTTGTTGTTACCTCGAGACACTTGTCGTATCCTAGGAGTATCTTGACTCCTAGTGTGGAAAATTTTAGTTAGTGAATATATCGCCCATTTATTTCATTCGATTGCATTGATTCTTGACTTACTACTTCTTGTACTTGCTATGATCCTTGATCCCAAACCACCTTAATGTCATTTTATGAACAATTGATTCCAAAAATATACAATAATTTATGAAATGTTTTATCAAACTAAATACCAAATTGCGTCGATTTTCACAAGAAGACAAAGTAAAAATGTGTTTCCCAAAAATGAATGAACAATAGTTGACGTGTTTCTTGAAATGGAGGTAAAAATAATTTCCCATTTCTATGTCAAATGATTTACTTATTTTCAAGGATAGGTCAAAAAAACTTTTCATCTTCGTATTTGATGTGTTATAATCGTCAGTTTTCTTTTTGATGAGGATGGATGTATCGTCGCTTGGTCCTCAATTATGCATAACCTAGCTAACCATGCATAATTCGGGAAGAGCCACGCTATGTCGGATTAATCGTCGCCTTTAAACTAGTGTTTTGATTAATGTTTGGGTTGAGGAACACTTCCAAATGGTGAATCCTTATGCACAGTAATCTATTCGATCGATTTATGTAATAACAAGTCCAATTTCATGCGTTCCTTGAAATATTTCTTCGGGTGGTGTTGGACTTAGAAAAGTCACCTGACCGAATAATTCCAGAACATATTTTCGTTTCTTAGGAGGCATCTGTGTAAGTTGTTTTAAGTGTGAAATCAATCTTAATCACAATGTTGGTGATGAAAATACCAAGAAACCTGGATTCCGACTCGAAGAAGGAATGTTACGGTGATTAGAAGACTGCCAAAGATGGATAATTTAAAGCCTAGTTCGAGTAACTTCGAGGATAATGAAAAAGACTTCTCCACTTCAAATGTTATCTTACATCATTTTCTTCATTTTTTCTTTAATATGTTGAACGACGTCCGTAAGAGGAAAGTTTCCTCTTCGTCAAACATTGAATCATCCTTGTTGAATAAACTGTAATAGTGAATAAGACTTTTACCCCGAAACATTGTGTTCGGTCATCTTATTGTTACGGATGAATCCTCCACAGCTCGAGTTGTGTATTCGAGGTGTTTGATTTATTCATGTTCTCCTTGTGAACTTGGATACCAAACGTAGAGTCACACATGGATGGCTCAAATTGAGAGTTTTCAGCACGAGAGCAAAGCATAATGGTCAGATCCTACTGGATCATTGTGATGTCGTCCATCATCTTTTTTCTAGTAGGAATATAAACGGTACGCGATGGATCAGTTGGGTTTGCCGACTTCGTCGGCGGTAGATAAAGACAATTCCCATTTGCCATCTCCATTAATTCAGTTGGTATTCCTTGTGCTAGACGCGATCACCTTTGTTCGTCCTTATGGTCAACGGCGATAGACATAGTTGAAAGTATGTGCATAAACATTTATGCTTTGTTATGTGTTATATGTGATATGTGATTTCGTCGTCCACGTGGTCATACTCTGTGCATAGATTGAGGCAACATTGTATAATGATGTTACGATCAGTGGTAACGCGTACCCGGATTTTTAGCCCCCCATTGAAAGATAGGGATAAGGCGTCCTCGAGCTCGTTTAAAAGATACGAGACGGAGTCCGGGTAGGAGCTAGGTCGCAATGGACATTGTGCACAGGTTGAAAAATTCACGGATGGCAGCCGGGCAGGTGACGATCGTGCCTGGGGCACCGTGAAGAATGCTCAGGGTTTGATAAATATAAGCAAACTTGACCATTTGATTGGGTATGTATCCAGAGGCCTTTAAAGCCCTGTAAGCACCCACTGTGATGTCTAAATTCTCTTTTTGGGCATGTATCAATGGCTTTAAAGCAATGTGAGACCCCGTGGATGTTTAAAAATCTCTTTATTGGTATGGAATCCCGCGTGTACGAACACCCTACATGATAAAAAATCTTTCTGGATATGCATCCATGGCTATTAGGCCTGTGAACATCCTATAACTTTTAAAAGTTTTCCTTAGTTGGACTTAGCCGAAATTAAGTTGAAAATTGTTGTTAATCATGGCTTGACTATTTAGCAAGCATGAGTTAACGTGATTGAATTGATTGATTGGCATGGCTTGGCTATTTAGCAAGCATGCCGTTATGCGATTATTTGTGATTAATGATAAGTACCTTGTTTCAATTAATGTCGTAGTGCTTTCAATAGAGTTATGTATACTCCGAATGATTTCCACAATGATGAGTTCTCTTTTGATGAAATAGGCAAGACTGTTAGCAAGCACAATTTAATAAAAATTGGGTCGGCGTGGTACGCCTTTTCCCCCAAGGCTAAACGATTTGCATGGCTTGACCGTTAAAGAGCATGCAATTATGTGATTTTGTACGCTTAATGATAAGCGCCTTGTTTTGAATAATGTTGTAACGATTTCGATGGATTTATGTGCACTCCAAGCAATTTCTTTCTTATTTAAATTTCTAAATGCATGTTTATATCTCTTATTTGCTAAGTGTTGCTTATTTGACTTTAAAATAAATCAAAATGAATGTAAAAATAAAAACTTAAAAAGAATTAAAAAAAAACTTTGTTTGATGATAAATGTGCTTAAAAACTTGATATTTGCTATGTGTAATAAATATTTAAGACATAATGAAAATAATAAACATGAAAGCACTAAAATTGAAAATTTTAAAAGACTAAAATCTCAAAAAGTACGTTTAACAACCCGAAATTTAAAGTCATTATTTAATTCGAGCTTTTATTTAATTTCTAAACTTTTGGAATTTTCTTTAATTAATTTTAGTCAGTTTTTATCAAAATCATCGATTTTGATTATTCGTGTGTCATGACTTGGATAATTATCCGTTTTAACGATCAAGAAATCAACAATTCCATATTTTAGCCTTGAGAGCTTAATTATTTATTTTTATATTTTTTGACTTTCTCGTGTTTCTAGCCGAAACCGCATCAAAAATCGTGTTTTATATATTTGTAACGCACTAGCTAAGTAATTGGGCCCGAGTTTAAAAGATGTAAAATATTTAACAAAAATTAGGCAAAGCCCACCCTTTTTCTTTCTTATTTTCGGCAGCCCAAACAAACATCCATATATATTTTTGTTTTAGTCTAACTTTCCTAATCCATATCCATTAAATAAATTTGGCCCAATTCATTTTTCCCCTTATTCCTTTTAACCGAACCCACAAAACACACATATAGAAAATACTTACCAAATTTTTTTCCTTGTTTCTCTTCTTCCCTCCCCGTGGACGTCGAACAGTAACAACACCACCATCAATCACCATAAAAATTTCACCAAATCACTTCCAATCTACTCTAATATCATTCCTACATAAAGCCCCATCATTATTTTCTATTAAAATTCACCATACATCAATATTTTTCAATTTCTTGATTTTCTTATATTTTGATTTTTAAGAGTTTTGATCAAATTAAATGCAATTGGTGTTGGAAGGGTTTAATTGTAAGTGTTTTTACCGAGATTGAAATAACAAACTCAAGGTTTTTGGATTTTTGGGTCTTTGGTTTCGGCAGCAAGAACACACCCACTTAGGGTTCTTGTTTGATCTTTTTCTTCAAATTATTATATTGTAAGTTGTCCCTAAATCCCTCTTTTTAATTGTTGATTTCTATTTGTATGCATGTGTTTGATTTCATCTTTTATAAGTATGCATGTTCTTGATTTGTTTGATCTTGGTTTATTCATAAACATCATGTTTTTGATGTGTGGGATATGTTTGATAGATTGATATGGCATTGCATAGGTATAATTAGTGTAAGAATTGGTGAATTAATGAGTTTTGAAGTGATTATTAAGGATTGTTTTAGAGTTGTTGGTCATGTTACGAATTATTTTTGGCCTGGAGCCTATGATTAAATTACATTTTTAGATAGATATAGTTATAAGCTTCATGTGGTGAATTGGATGGTTTTGTATCGATCCCGGATGAGGGATTTATGGCCATTTTACGGAAACTAGTCAAAATGGTTGGCTTGCAGATAGTTTGTGTTTTAATGGTAGATTTTTGGCTTAGAGCCTACTGAATCTTTTCATAAATGGTTAGGAAAATGTCTCAGGTCCTAGTGGCGAGTTGGAGGGAACACCAACTCTTCCGGATGGTCGAGATACGACCAAAACCGTGAAAACATATTTAGTGTCTACCCAGAAATTGTAATGCAGATTGTAGGCTTGTAACTAATAATCTTTGAACTAGAGACTACTGAGTTTTTACATAGGTGAAGGTTAAAACATATGAGGATCATGTGGTTCTTTGGATAATACGATAACTCTTCCGGATGAGCGAGTTATGGCCGTTTTGCTAAAATTGATCAGTTCTGAACTACTGTTTGAAAAAGGAGTTTAACTCCAGATTTTTGCACTAAAGTGTTGGGTTTTAAAACATGGTTCAGTAATATACATCTTAGGCTAACATCTCCAAGTGGATTCACTTCAATAGCTATCACGGTTTAAGATTTATAGCCGTTTCCGTAAGTAGTTAAAATTCAGAAAACTTTCTGGTTTGGTAGTCGGGTACTAAAAGTTCATTTCCTATGGCTATGAAACTCTTTAGAGGATGAACCTTTCATTTTTAAAAACTAAACTCAAAGGGATTTCCAGGAGTAAAAGCCTTATATTCATATCATTTATAGATTAGGAGTTAAGGGTCCATGAAGTCGAGTCAAATCCAGAATTTAAAATTTTATTTACGTCTTGAATTGAAATCTAAAATGTGTAGATGCACATAGGTAAAATAAGAATTGAGGGATGAAACTTAGTAGGTGTTTTATTACCTATAATACCAGGATGAACATCAATTTTAGAGTACAAATACTTTGGGTAAGTCTTAGTGCAATGCCACGCATATCTTGGAAACATATCTCGTGATCATTTGATTTACTTTTATGTATCGATCTTCTTTCTCATTCTAAGCCACGTCACGTCTTTTAGGTTGTGCTTAGACGCTTCCCATTCGTCCGAAGATCCATTTTACTTCTGGTCTTCATCACTTCTCGGTGAGTTCATAGCCTCGCTTTTAAATCTTTTTTTTATGTTTTAAAAATCCGCAAGGGAGATACATGCTTGTTTTAGAAAATCGAACACAGGTGATTTTATTATGTAAACGTTGCTATGAGTGGTATGTTGTGGCCCTTCCTTCATGGACCGTTAATTACCGATAACTATTAAACGCTGATGCAATAATAATAGATCTATTTTGGCCTAACGACCTGTCTGGTGTGTGTTCCTCGCGAGGGCATACGGAGACATAATGTATTTAGTATTGGGAGTGTGTAACACTATCACTCCGGGTTGGGCACATGGTTAAGGTTCGGTTCGTGGCTTTGGCATCGTTGTGAATGTTCTATGAACTAAATGTTTTGCTACGCTTGTGTTCAAAGTGATTGTTTATAAACTCTATGGATTCACTCAACTTTTTTGTTGATGTTTTAGCATGTTTATCTCAGGTATATGCTTGCTTACTTGGATGGGATGGAATGTGGATATCGAATGACATAGACTTGGGGACTTTGTACATTCGATAAAATGTTTTTAAAGGAAAATTGTCATATTGTGACTTATTTGGAAATAAGTTTTCTAAAAGCTATTGGGACCTTGTAACGCTGATCTTTTTTAAAAATCAAAAAATCAAATGTAATCTTAATTAGTAAACGTTTCTTTTATAGTCGTTTACCATGACTCGTGAGCTTGTATTATGAAGTAGCACCCCAATGTTGTATTCTGCTGCATTGTAAATTTGGGGGTGTTATAGTATGCCGCACTTCATATGAAGTGCGCCGCACTTTTTGGGCTGAAACTAAACAAAATGCATGTTTCTTCGTTTTTGAACGAGAATTGCTTAAACTTAAAAATGCTATCTGTTTATTGATAATATGTAAATGTAAAAATGTATTGTTATTTTATTTAACTAACCCACTAATGTTTGTTTTAATGTTGTCTTATTTTATAAGAGTTATGGATCTAAATTCGAGTCTTGGAAAAATTTGCTTAGGAGAAGACGTCGTTGTAATTTCGAGTGATAAAGTTGAAGGATCTGGAGACTGAAATTCTCCAGAATTTCAAGACACTGCTAACAGTGGGAAAAAGAAGGAAACAAAGGGCATGGTTTTTTACCAGATTGATACCGAAGAAGTTAGCGATAGATTCATGGCTCCTTGTTTTGTCAATGGGCTGGAAGCTTATGATGGTGAGATTAATCTTGGAGTAGAGGAGAACATGATCTCAAATGAGTATGCAGTAAAGTTATGCTTGGAACATGAAGTTAAAAGAGGAAACAAAGTGGTTAAGAAAGAACTCTTTTTTGCAATAAGAGGCGAAATTTACTTTGTGAAATTCATTATCAACCCAGAAGAAGATGATGTTGAACTTGGGGTGATTTTCGGTAGATCATTCTTATGCATGATATTGATCCATTCTTGGAAAAAACCGAGGAAGAAGGAAAGAGCAATGATGATTGGGACCATTTGATTGATTTTAACATAGATGATATACCACTATTGGGTGAAGAAGGACTTCCGTTATTTGTATGCAAAATGGGGAAGAGTAGCTGTAATAAGAAGCGGGCAATGGAAAACCTTAACTTTTTCTATCAAGATATAGGGATATCTTCATCAGTTGGAGGTCATTTAACTCAAGAAGAAGCAGCTAAAGAAGCAATAGCGATCAGAATGAGCCAAAAGTTTGCCTTATTAGAGGAGGAAAGGTCTATAATCGAGGCAATGGCTTATCATGATAAATACACGAAAATTCTCGATGAAGTTTAGAAAGACAAGCTGGAGTTAGATGGAAAGATTGTAAAAGAAGACGAGGAAGCAGTAAAAAGGATTAAGGGAGAGGCATTAAAAGAAAAAGACGATCCCGGAGCATTCATATTTCCCATAAGACTGGAAGGACAGGTTAACGAAAATGCGTTAGCAGATACTGGGTCAGATATAAATACTATGCCTTACCGAATCTATGAACAGTTAGGGAGAGAAGATATGAAGAAGGTGGATAGAGGAATCACGATGATAAATCACACTCAGGCAGAAGCTATGGGGATACTCACAAATGTTCTCTGTCAAGTAGGGGTCACTACCTTAATTGCTAAGTTTCTAATCCTGGATATTCTGATTGACCGTGATTCACCAATAGTTGTTGGTCGAGGATTCCTGCGTACGATTGGTGGCATAGTAAATACTCTGGAGAGACTTTTCTCAACCTTTGATGGGTTTTGTCACCAAACCTTCCGTGCTGCAAGATCAGATTTTATGAGAAACGCAGAAAGTGATAGTGATGACGAGGAGGATTACCAGATAAAGGAATAAGTTTGGAGCACCGATATATGGACCAAAACCTGCACCATACTTGAACTGTAAAAATCCAGATGAGCGATCGTTAGCTATACAAACCGTAACTAACCCATTCCAGAAAATTAGTGTTTGGAAGAAGGCGGTTAGTTTCCTTAGCTCATTACCAGTGCCATTAAAACAAGTCAATTGGAAGCCTGATTATAAGGGCTCGTATACTAAAGAAGAAGAAGCGACAGGACAATGGCGAACTGAGATAAGGCTAACTGATTTGTATGGAAACATTTATTTGCAAGGATTTACAACAAAGAAAACAGACAGGAAGTTGTCAAAGTATCATAAGTTGAGTGACATCATGTCACCCAACTGGTTTATGGAATGAAGAAATGGAACAAGTTGGAATAAAGGAGTAACTATATACTCCTGTTTTTACTTTTTATGTTTTAAAAATAAAATCATTTGTATAAATCCATAATGGATTACATTTTATGTACTGGTATTAATCCGATATGTGATGGTTATTAATATCAAGTAGATGATGGATTGAAATTATGGTAAATTATGTAGTGTGCAATATAAGTTTGTAAAAATAAAAAAATAAAAAATTTATAAAAAGTTAAAAGTACGCTGCACTTTTGGGAAGTGCGCCACACTTTTGAGCGGTTATCATAGATAAAACTTGCCAAACACGATTTTAACCCATTATAAAAAAACACTCACACACTCACCAAAACCGTCGGGGTTCTCACAAAAACAAAGAAAAAGTTTTCAAAGATCAATCCATCAATCATTTAATCATGCCTAGGGTATGTTTATATCATTCCTTAACTTGTTTATTATCAATTTGTTTAAATTACTTGTCCATTAGGGTTTATAATGATTAGATTAGGAAAACTAAAATCCATGTTTCATATGAACAATTAACCCTTTGAATTAGGATATTTAGAAGTTATTTGATGCATGCATGCTTGATATTGATTAATCTAAAAGAACATTGTTCATATTATGAATTTTTATTTAAAATTAATCATAAAATTCAGAATAATTTTTCATCAGCCCAGAAAGTACGCCGGTTTTGCCCCAAAACCGCCGCACTTTGCCCATTTTCCAGGAAGTACGCCGCACTTCAGGGAAGTGCGCCGCACATTTTACCTCAGAATGTAAACATAATGTTTCAAAAACCATCAAAACCATGACCAAATCATTTCTAACATAACTATAACTTTATTGTTGATCATTTTTTATGTGTAGACTATGGGAACACACGATGATGAGGCCGGATCATCAAGATCCAAACGCTCTAGACAACATGAAACCGTGGAAGAGGTATTGCTTCCACAAATTCACCATGAGTTCTTGCTATGGGAAGGATGTCACAGAGATGCTAAGTCTAGGTACAACACTAGATTGGCCCAATTGCTTCCTAGACACATTTACTCGCCTTGTATCGTAAACTGGGATGTGCTAAACAGAATGGGTTGTGATGGAGAAATTGATGACATGTTAAGAATTAGGTTGCGTGAAGCTGAATCAGATGAAGAGATATTTACTTCGGTGGCTTGGATTAGAGCTTTTAATATCAATGAGCCAATTTATGCCGAGCTTTGCCACGAGTTTTATTCTACTTATGAATTTGATGAAGTTTGTGCTGATGATGAGTTGCAAACCAAGAAGATCATCAAGTTCAGACTTGGTGGACGTGCCCACAGTTTGACTTTATTGGAGTTTGCTCGTAGATTGGGATTGTATCATGCTGATGAGCTGGAAGAAGATGGTTTTAATGTTTACTTTGAAGGAGGTTTGCGTAGTGATGAGCATTTTAACGCTCAGGATTATTGGTTAAGCATTAGTCGAGAGGAAAACCTTGGTTTATCTAGGAGTCATACTTCTACTATCAGGAACCCAATTTTGAGGGTGATTCACAAAATGATTACTTATGGTTTGTGTCAGAGGACGACAGGGTATGATAAGATTCAGAAGAATGATTTGTGGCTCTTGAGTATGTTTGATGCTAGACACCAAAATGGGTATGCAAATGTAGCTTGGGTGATTGCAAGATGGATGAAGAGGAAAGGAGCTGGCACTCAAAAAGAAAGTCAAATTTGTTGTGGACAGTTTATCTCAAAGATTGCTAGGAAGTGCAAGGTGTTGACAAAGGATGTGGTGAGGAGCTTAAGTGCTCTAATTTATTGTAGAGATCTGGATACGATTACACTTAGAGATTTGATCAACTATGATGGTAAGCTTATCCCCGAAGATCCACAGCCGGGTGTACCAAGAGTTGGTATTCCTAGACCTCCGAGAGCATCTATGCAGGATTTGTATGATAGGATGGGTAGGATGGAGATACGCCAAGAGGCGATAGAGCGGATGGAGTATAGGCAGTCATATCACTGGGACAGGTACCAGGGAGTGTTTGAGCATATGGCTGGGGTTTACAGTGTTCCAATGCAGGGAGCCTACAACCCACCTGGTTATGCTCAGCCGTAGTATGACCAGTATTATCAGCAGTACCCGCCTCCGCCACCACAGTATCAGCAGCAGCAGGATGATGATGAGTAGTGTCGAGACGGCACGAGTTGGTATTGTGACCGCATGTTTTGGGTCACTTATGTTCTGAAAACAATTTCTCTTAAAAACAATTATTATTATTATTATTATTATTATTATTATTATTATTATTATTATTATGTGTAAAATGCTTCTGTTGGCATTAAAACAATATTATCGTACTTTCTATTAACAGTTAATTATGATTATTATTATTATTTATGTGTTATGCAACGTTTATATTTGCAACAAGGAAAAAGAAAAAGAGAAGGACGCATGACGAAATGAAGAAAAGATTCAGAATATCGATCACAATTGAAAAGTATATTTTACTTTTCCATTTTATCTTTTCTCTATAATATTTTCACATTGAGGACAATGCTCATATTAAGTATGGGGGAGAGATAAACTGGAAAAGTTGGAATTTTTAATAAAAGTTAAAAAATATATATTTTTGAAAAATACCATCTTATTAATCACATTCAAGCAATCTGATTCTGGATTGATAACATTACTAGCATATTTATACCACCCAGAAAAATTGTGAGGATTAAGTTTTAAGAATTCAGGTATCCATTTTTGATACCTAAGATGATTTTATCTTTAACTTTCTAGAGTTAAGGAGTGAGCAATTGCAAATATCTCATCTGTCATTACGGCTGTGTGTTTGTAGTTTTGTCGCCTTTTCTGGAGTATTGGTATCGATTTTAAATTATATGAGTGTGCCGGTGATTTGTTAATTCTAGAAC